>JAVJIX010000088.1:2950000-2952500 GCA_036785185.1 Paratrypauchen microcephalus
AGTGGTTGGAATCGGATCTAGTCCTGTAAAAGAACCAAATGTGGGTTGGTTTTTTTTCAAATTTGTATGCATTTTTATACTGATTAACCCTGAACCAAGACGAGTGAGAGCTTTGTGCACAAAAAACATATTTGGCATCATAATAACAACAAAACACAACTCCAGGTATGTTCTTGAGGAGGTAACAACATTCTAACATGGCTTAAAACTCATCAAGAATCAGTTTTGTGTAAGATAGGACCTTTAAGTTAAGTTAACCTTGGACAAACGGAGGTAGAAAAACGACAGGAAGCCAAGATAAGACCAAAGAGGAGATTTACGGTTGGACATGAAATCAGTGGGGATAATTATGTAAAAATATTCGACCTCTGAAGCCACCCGCAAGTGAAGAAAAGCACCCGGGGATGGTAAAAGGCGTGAAGGGTGCTGGGCAGTGTCTGGAGCACCCTTAGGCGCTTCGCTCTTCTCCTAAAATGCCACGCACTTAACATCCGTACAGTGAGTTATAGTTTAATGTCTCACTTCTTCTGGGGGCAAAAGAAACAAGTGACTGCTAAATGGAAGCACTACAGAGACTAGCTCCCTGGGTGAAACTGCAGAGAATGTGAATACTCAGCAGTCTTGTACGTACAGTAGAAAGCTGACTGCAGTACAGAAACAAAATTATGATGGCTATGTTTAAGGTTTTTCCTCAAAAGAGTAAGGCTCTAACAAGTTCTTAGTCGTAGTAGTAGTAGTAGTAGTAGTAGTAATAGTAGTAGTAGTAGTCAGACCCTCCAGGAATTCGCGTTGTTGCGATTTGCAACTTCAACGCAACTTCAGCCAATCCCCGTGAATTCAGGGCGGTGTTGCAATTTTGACCAATCACCGCAACTTTCCCGCAATTTTTACCAATTTTGACCAATCATCGGCGACATATTGGACTCACGTCGACCAAATTCCTTCTGCCTTACTTCCGTGTGACGAAACAAAACTGCGGCCGTGTCCCCAGTTCGGAGCGTGGTTTGAAGGGGGCTCAGACTGCAGTCAAGGCGGTGCACACTTGCTCAGCCCTGAGTGCAGGTCTCGCAACTACGGGAAGCAGCCGCCGACTCCATTTTCTCCCGTAGAAGTACAGGGGGTCCTCGGGTTACGACGGTCTCGGGTTACGACGTTTCGTGGTTACGAAAGCGCCCCCATTAAAAAAATATGTATATATTACGCGTCATTCCGTCTTACGCGGTTTAGCGTGGTAAGAGATGTAAACAAACGCGAGCGGCGCACGGCGGAAGTATACGCTTTGTTGTGGTTGTAGGGAGAAGAAGACAGCCTCGTGTGCGTGCCCAATGTGGGCGGAAGTACCTGATGAGGGCTCTGATCTGCTCCTATGAAAGCGGCAGTGATAACCAAGCAGCGTAGTGGTCTAATTATTGAGATGGAAAGGTTATTGGTGCTTTGGTTGGAAGATCAAAGGCAAAATCCGGCTTACGACGAAATTCGGGTTATGACGCGTCTTAAGAACGGATCAACGTCGTAACCCGAGGATCCCCTGTAGTAGCGTGCGGTGCATGCTGGGATATATGAGTGTGCGAAGCATGCTTTTTCACGCGCTTGGTCCACGCCCCGATTTCCATGGAAACAACTGCGGTCTGCGAACGCGTGTTAACTGCGCATGGGACAAAAAAGAAATGACGCACATGCCCTTCAAACCACTCTCCGAACTGTGCACTTGGGAATTGGGACACGGCTTCTAATGGCAAAGAAACATGTCTGCAGCACCATTTGCCCACAAAAATAACAGCAAAAGACCGCGCGAAACAGTTCCCTCCTAGTAGTAATTTATTTTTGATGTTGGTAAGGTTGTTTTAGGACCATATCTGTGCTCTCTGTGTCCTTGTATTATTCTTTGTCAGTAATAACTCAGTATTCAAAATATTACTCAATTTGAATTACAAAAAGGGAAAATCACAACTATTTATCGCAACTTTCACTTCCTCCCGCAACAAAATCGCAACAAAAACCTTAAAGGGATATGCCACCCCCAGGTCAAACTTGGGCATCTCCCCACAGTCCAGAGACTAAAATAAGTGGTGGAAAGCGTTTTCCTGGTCACCCAGCCATTGTCCAAGTCTGTCAGCACTGACCACCGCGGTATCTGCAGCTACTCCGCGTTAGACTGGAGTCTAACGTCGCCAGAGAAAGATTTCGGCCAAAAGGAATTAATTTGCTCGATGCTTTTCCCAATTACTTTCTGTGTAGTGCGCATTCATATCGAGTGCAAATAAATGTGCAAATCAACACGGAGAGCTTGACTTGGTCATTTTGGGTGGGAACTATTTTTCAGTGCGGATATACACAGCCGAAGCACACATCACGCTGCCAGGGGAATCCCTGTTACGCACCAGGAAGGGAGTTCCCCTGTTGCGCAGTGTGGTAAACAAAGCTGTCTCCCTGCGTGGATCAAATCACTTATACAGCGCTAGCTAGCTGATAACACGAATTGTAATGGAGATTGAAGACA
>JAVJIX010000088.1:3672500-3767500 GCA_036785185.1 Paratrypauchen microcephalus
AGATAAACATTAACAATTTTGAGTGAAATGGTCGAAAGATTTTTTATATTATTTTTTTATATTATTTTTTACATTTTTTTTTATATTATAAGATTTTATTAAGGATATATAGAGAGATTATTTATATATATATATATATATGTGTGTGTGTGTGTGTGTATATATATATATTAGCAATTAGTACATAACATTATTACTACTACTAACTACTACTACTACTACTACTACTACTACTACTACTACTACTACTACTACTACTACTACTAATAATAATAATAATAATAATAATAATAATAATAATAATAATAATAATAATAATACAAATAATAAAATACCTTAAAATCTTTTAAGGAATGTGATTTTTTTTTATTTTTTATTAATTGATACTAAAAGTTTTATGTGATACTTGACTAGAGCCTGTTTGTAGCCTAAAAAAATGCAAAAACTGTATTCAAAATAATTAAAAACAACACAAGTTTTGTAAATACACATTCAGATTTAATACCATTCAGTTTGACATTAAACTTGTAGCTCCATACGATTCTGACAGAGACTTTCATTGAAAACATTCAACTCAATATCAGTAGTAACAACTGTACAAAGACAGTCTGTCGATATAATAATAATAATAATAATAATAATAATAATAATAATAATAATAATAATAATAGATTTAATAAAAACAGTTCTTATTCTTATCAATGCAAACGAGGTGACGGGTTTCAAAGTGACACAAAGACTACGGCTCATATGTACATGCACTAAAGTGCTAGTGTCCCAGGCATGCAGAGATCTGTACAGCGCCTCTAAACCAACGGATATGAAGTCCTTCTACACACGAACACAGACTAAGAAATACAGCTCTGGAAAACAATAAGAGACCACTGCAAAATGATCAGTTTTTCTGATTTTCCTACTTATAGGTATGTGTTTGGGCAAAAGGAACATTTTTGTTTGAGTCTATAAACTACTGACAACATTTCCCCTAAATTCCAAATAAAAATATTATCATTTAGAGCATTTATTTGCAGAAAATGACAAAGGTCAAAATAACAAAAAAGATACATGTTTTCAGACCTCAAACAATGCAAAGAAACAAGATCAAATTCATTTTAAAACAACATAATACTAATGTTTACACTTAAGAAGAGTTCAGAAATCAATATTTGGTGCAATAACCCTTATTTTTAATCACAGCTTTCATGCGTCTTGGCATGCTCTCCACAAGTCTTTCACATTGTTCTTGGGTGACTTTATTCCACTCCTGGTGCAAGAACTGAAGTAGCTCAGCTTTGTGTTTGTGTTGGAATTCAACAGACGCTGGAATGGAATGGCTGTAATACATGTAGAGATGCTGATTTCAGAAAAAAAATACGGTAGTCTCTTACTTTTTTCCAGAGCGGTATACTGCGAAAACAAACATCTAGGTCAGGTAAAAATGACTTTGATTAAGAACATTTTACTGTATTTGAGTAGATTCAAGTTGACAAGTAAAATGATCTACCTCCCAATGGAACACATGTGTTTCTTATTTTAAAGCTGCATTGTGTAACCTTTCTGCTGGAGAGTCCATCAAATCCTTTTCTTCGCGGAAATGTTATTGCTTTGTCTGGAATGTTCCACAGTATGGCATTAAACCTTTCTATCTTCATGGAGACCAAACCAGACCAAGTTACAGGTCAGATCTGTCAGAATGTCAGTTTTTCTCTGTATTTTGAGCTATAAAACCACCTGTAATTGTATAAATGTAAGGCAGAGCTGTTTAATGTCATACTGTGGAACATTCCAGGTACAGCAATGACATCTCCATAGAAACAAGCAGGTGATGCACCAGATCTCCACCAGAAAAGTTACACAACACACCTTTAAGTGCAAAGAGTTGTAGTTTTTCTTATCTTAAGTGGACCAAGATATTTTTTTTATCTTGGTACATTTTTAGTTTTTAGTTACCATACTTTCTGTACTATAAGCTGCACTTGACTATAAGCCGCACCAACCAAAAAAATAAATAAATAAATTAAGATTTGTACATATATAAGTCGCACCTCACTATAAGCCACAGGTGTCCACATTGTAACTTGAGATATTTACACAGATGGTACACAAAAGGATTTTTTTAAAATTGTAATTAACATAAATACCGGTACGTGCTTTTTTCGAACAGCGCCTACGGCAGTAACCCGGCAGAAACAAGGCAGTAAAACAACGGTAAAATGGCCAGCCTGTAGCCTCTGGAAGCCTTACAATAAAGTTTCAAGTTTAACTTTAAGGGTAAACCCCCTGAACTGTGCTCTCAGTCAGAGGCTCTAAGTTCTGGAACACACTCCCATTATCAATAAGAGAGACTCCAACACTGGCCACTTTTAAATCATACTTGAAACGGTGGCTAAAGGAAAACCAGACTTGTGGACATTTTTAATGTTTTAATGTTTTAATGTTTTAATGTTTTAATGTTGGTGTTATTGTCAATTGTCATTGTTTTATTGTTTTTGCTGTGGTGTCACCTGCCTAGGGACTACAGATGGAAATTAGCATTCTTGCTATAATCTGGCATATTTACACTGCAATGCTGCAAATGTTCATTAATATGCACTGTCCCTATTAAATAAAGAATAGAAAAAAAAAACTCAACTCACGGAACTGTTGATACCTGTAGGAGATTTTAAGTGGCTAAAACAAGGCTTCATTAATTCATGAACTCTCTTGAACTTATTTGATAATGTCTTGACAAAGAATTAATCCATACATATGCCGCACCTGACTATAAGCCGCAGGGTGTGATAAAAAAGTAGCGGCTTATAGTCCGAAAAGTACGGTATTTTAGTTTTTAGTTATTTAAGAACAAAAAGTCCATTGGTAGATCATTTTACTTATCAAGTGAAATTCACTCAAGTCAGGGTAAAACTTTCTGAATTCAAGTCATCTTAACATGGCTAGATTTGAGTTTTAGCAGCGAAAGCCTCGATTCCACTGAGTTTTATGGTAAAGGGAGAATCAGGATGGACGGACAGAGGTGGGCAGACTAGCCAAAAATTGTGCTCAGTATTACTCAGATAGAAGTACAAAGTTCCAAGACATTACTCAAGAAAAAAAAAAAGTACTACTCACGTAAGAGTAACTGTCGGGAAGTTAATATAATTTGCGTTTAAATAACGCGCAAAACCTGGAATTTTCAAAGGATAAACAGAAAATCTAATCTTAAGGAGCTGCAAGAAACACAAACGTTCAAATCATTTCATATTGTCACTTAAACTAAAATTTTTACTAATTAAAATATAAAAGTATGCTGCAAGAAAAGTAGAAAAGTGCAGTTTCTTTAAAAAGTGTACTACCTGCCTCTGAGTACACAAAGTAAAGTTGGCAGCTTTATTCCCGCTACTGACGTTGCGCACTCAGGCAAGACACTTCGTCGTACCTGTATCGTTGTATGTTGTGAATCTTTTGCTGTGGAAATGAACCACCAACGAAAGTAAAAAGTGAAAGAAAAATCCACAAAATGGTAAAATAATTCTGAGGCAAATATTAAATTATATATATATATAAATATTTCAATCCCTGGGCAATGTCATGAGAGCAATTCCCATCTTGGAAAACTGTCTGAATGTCTCCCTTCCATGCTTTTAACCTGAATTGCATTAAAAATATTGGCAAAAATATAGATGTATACAGTATATTTAGATATGTTATAACTTTCTCTGCCTGTTTTTACTTTATTTTCATTTATCAGACTTTTGCTCTTGCTGCAGTCACAAGATGGTGGCCACATTTCCCACGGCAACAGAACCTGCGCTCTATCGATTATAATTGATACTCCGCAGTGACGTCACGCTGGGGGTGTTCTACATGGATCTCTAATGGTGGAATGTTTAGGAGTTACACATTAGCAAACACGGTCAAAAAAGTTTTAAGGTGGTCTGAAAATTCAAGAAAAAATACAAAAATACAAGCATTCATGGTCCTGTTTAGGCATTTGATTTTCCAGAAAAAGGTGAGAGCCCAACCTTTTTTTAACCAAGATCTACCTTTGAGATTGATGGTGTGCCGAGATCTGCCGAGATCTGCCGAGACCTGGTTTAGGCCTGGTTTAGACCTGGTTTAGTCCTGGTTTAAACCTGGTTTAGTCCTGGTTTAGACCCGGTTTAGACCTGGTTTAGACCTGGTTTAGTCCTGGTTTAGTCCTGGTTTAGACCTGGTTTAGACCTGGTTTAGACCTGGTTTAGTCCTGGTTTACACCTGATTTAGACCTGGTTTAGACCTGGTTTAGTCCTGGTTTAGTCCTGGTTTAGACCTGGTTTACACCTGGTTTAGACCTGGTTTAGTCCTGGTTTAGTCCTGGTTTAGACCTGGTTTAGTCCTGGTTTAGACCTGGTTTAGACCTGGTTTAGTCCTGGTCTAGTCCTGGTCTAGTTCTGGTTTAGACCTGGTTTAGTCCTGGTCTAGTCCTGGTCTAGTCCTGGTCTAGTCCAGGTTTAGTCCTGGTTTAGTCCTGGTCTAGTCCTGGTCTAGTCCTGGTTTGGTCCCGGTTTAGTCCTGGCCTAGTCCTGGTTTGATCCTGGTTTAGTCCTGGTCTAGTCCAGGTTTAGTCCTGGTTTAGTCCTGGTCTAGTCCAGGTTTAGTCCTGGTCTAGTCCTGGTCTAGTCCAGGTTTAGTCCTGGTCTAGTCCAGGTCTAGTCCAGGTTTAGTCCTGGTCTAGTCCAGGTTTAGTCCTGGTCTAGTCCTGGTCTAGTCCAGGTTTAGTCCTGGTCTAGTCCTGGTTTGATCCTGGTCTAGTCCTGGTCTAGTCCAGTGCAATATAAATGTCTAACAAAGCCTCAGACAGAGCATGCCTACAGTTAGCGTCACACCCCAAAAACATGTGACAAAATATAGATATAATATATTTAGATCCAGAATACCACAATAATTCAATTTAATGAGCTTTCTCTTTTACATTATTTCATATATATATATATATATATATATATATATATATATATATATATATATATATATATATATATATATATATATATATATATATATATATATATATATCGTTACCATGGAGATTGCATTGTAGTCGTAGTTATTCAGACTTTTCCACATTTCAGCTGATCCACACTGACCCAAACTGTGCCATAGCAGTCCAGTGGAAAAGAGGCGTACGACATTGATTCACAAACAGACACAGAGACCAGCATTTGAAGTGACATCATCTCTTTAGACGGTGGTTCTCAACTGGTGGACCATGGACCAAACGCTACCTTGTTTTTAGATCAACACATACACATGGTTGATTATTGGGGCACTTAAAAAGACAGTATTATGCTTGTATTTGCCGTTTGAGGACCTTAACTATTATGGTAAATAAAAATAATTATTTAAAAAAACCTGATTATAAGAGCAACTGTGGTAACAAGGTAATTACTCATGGATACAAAAAATGCAAACTTAACTTCGATACTGACAGCACTACATTCTACCATTATTATTATTATTATTATTATTATTATTATTATTATTATTATTATTATTATTATTATTATAGAAAGCCAGAAACAAGTACAAAGTATTTTTAATTTTTTTGCATAATATAGTCCTATAAAATAACAATAAAATAATAATAATAACTTGACTATTATGGTAAACATTAAAAAAAACAACTATAAAAGCAACTATGGTAACAGGGTAATTACTCATGGATACAAAAACTTCAAATTTAATTTCAACTTGATACTTAATACCGATTCCGATACCACAATTATAATAAAAAAGACTCTTTTTTTTTAGGCAATAGAGTTATTTTCAACATTAAATTGTAGCACTTTCTTGCAGCCTTATATCTGTAATCCCTCAGTCATCCAGATAGGGTGGTAGTTGCCTGGTTTACACCTGACCATATCACAAGTGATATATGGTCTGGGAGCCACCTTCGAAATATCTCGTAGCGGAGGTGTGGTTTACGATCGCCAAAGGCCGTTTATTGGGCGTTACGAATGTCTATCATTTGGCGTATACGTAGCCCAAAGCCAATCATGTCAGTTGTCAGTTCAAACTACAAGCTTCTGTTTGTCACGTAGTACGCGTCACCGTCTTTCCACCCCTCCCCGCTCTCTGATTGGCTCCCAGAATCGGGAGAGCTCGCTTGCCATAGTTGCCAGGATGTCCTTCAGATCGGAACGAACGAAAGCAGCCTGGGATTTCCCAGGTTAGGGTGGTAGGTGAATATGACTTCTTCTTTTTTAGTATCGATACCTGCTCAAACGGGTATGTAGTTTCAATACTAGTTTTAGTATGGATAAGTAATTACTGATTTTCAATACTTTTGACAGCACTACATTCTACCACGTCTTAACCAGTTGAGAACCACTATACAGTAGATTTGTTTTCCCTTTTTAAACCGTTAACTTGAGTTCGACATTCTTTACAAAACAATCGTTAATAAATAAAAAAGAGCACGTCATAAAAAAACAAATAAAATACAAACTGTGAATCCAGTGCTTGTTTTGACACCCGTACATAAAGTCAAGTGTAGCAGGCACCATTTCAGTGAGTTCTCTGCTCATCTTAGTACCTTAGGAAGTCCGTCTGATTCTAAGCTGGTGTGTGCCCGTGTTATGCCCTGCTCTGGGGGTGAGTTTCTGGGCGTTGAGGTACTTGCTGTAATTCCTGTACAGTGCCCTCCGTTCATACTGACAAAACCGATTAAAGGGCCCATATTATTTCGTGATCTATGTTATAATGTTGTTTCCTCATCACAAACACACCTGGAGTTGTGTTTTGTTTCTTTCACACAAGTTTAACACACCTCCACTAGAATCATTTGGATCATTTCAGCCTTGGAACTGCCAATTTCCACTGAACAAAAGATAAAAAGTAGCTGTTCACTGGTCTAATTTTTGGACTTTGGTCAAATTTACTCGATCTGCTGGCTAAATCTCAATTCAAGATATTTAACGATATTGTTTTACATCAAAATTGCATCTGTTTATACAATAGATTTAGGCATTTTGCTTAAAAATATTTACATTATGAAAATATTTAACTTGCATTTCTTTATCCGTCAAGAAATAAACAAGAAATATCTTAAGACATCAGGTGCACACAATTTCGAGGCATCTCTCTTATGTGAAATCAAAAAATATTTGATGTTAAAACTCTAGACATATTAAAATGAATGTATTGGAATGTGCAGACAGGCTTTCAGATAGAACTGGTGCTTGTAGACACACTGCACCTTCTGATAAACTATTGTTTTTGCCTTATTTTGCATAAATTTTCTATTTTGACCCAATACTATATCTTGGAAACTATAGCCAATCAGCACTTCTGACTTACTTTTTCTTTATTAGTGACCTAAACCAAGAAAAATGTCACTACTTTTGTTCCGGAAGCATTTTGCTTGTTGACCAGTGTAATCTTGAAAACTACTGCATGACATCACAAGGTGGAACAGAGGATTTTGAGCGCTGGAGATGTACACTCAAATAATACAGAATTTCTCAAACATGTGTGAATGAAACAAAAACAACTCCAGGTATGTTTTTGATGAAATTTTGTGTATCATGGGACCTTTAAATCAAAATTATGCATGTAAAGTTTGATTATTGCAAAATGTTTTGGTATTGGATAGCATTTCTGCCAAGCACTTGTGTCAAAATGATTACATTAAAACATTTCCAAATAAATGTTGCAAATTTCTGAGTCAATTATTATTTTCAATTGCTTACACATGCTTACAATATATATTTGAAATTTTGAGCAAAGAAACTAACAATGCGCAACTATATGAATTCTTGCGATATTTGTGAACCACTTTGTTATAAAAATACAGATAAGAGTTTTGTTTATAGAATGTCAATATTATAGAGGGCACTGTAAAGATGCCCAATAGGTTGAGTTCACGGGACATTACAACATTCTATAATAATCCCTACAGTGTAAAGAACAAATATTATGCAGTACTTGTATTGTTATTAGCCTTTAAATGTGCTCTTCAGTACCTTTGCTTTGACATTTCATGATTTAGAACAGGGGTGTCAAACATGTGGCCCGGGGGCTGGATCCGGCCCTCCAAGTCCTTTAATCTGGCCCTCAGCTGATTTTCTATTAAAATATAGTAATTATATTTTAATTTTCTATTAAAATATTGGTAATTTTCTGCGCAACTTTGCATAGCAGCGTCTCCAGTGCCTGTGCGTGGCCCCTCCCACCAGAGAAGCACAAATGAAGACTCACCTCTTTCCAAATGCTTTGCATGTTCGAAACTATCTGCCTTTGTGAGCAGGTTTTCTCAGTAATGAACATTAATAAAACAAAGCTGCACTCAAAGCGAACACACAAGAATGACATTCTGAAGTTGGTAGCGCCTCAGGACACGGTGCCTGATATTGATGCACTTGTGCAGCTAAAAGATGCCAAGATTCAGGAGCAAAAAGGAAGCATGGCTATAGTAAACTCTGTGAAATGCATACAAGTTAATGTTAAAACAATGTATTGTTCTTAAAGTTTCAGGTTGTTCATAATATCAGAATATTTTGTAAAAGAAAGAGTTCATCAAATAAAAAAAGTCTTGTGTAATAGATCTTTCTCTGCACAAAATTACTTTTTGCTATTTTTGGGGTATATATGTCATGAGCTTCTGATCTGGCCCCTTTGGAATCAAAGTAGGTTGGATACGGCCCCTGGACCAAAACGAGTTTGACACCCCTGATTTAGAATTTAAAATAATGCCTAAATAAGTAAAATACCGTATTGGCCCGAATATAAGACGACCCTGATTATAAGACGACCCCCTCTTTTTCAAGACTCAAGTTTGAAAAAATACTTTTTGAACACCAAATTCAATTTTTATACAGAAAATAATTACAGTACATCTGAAACAAATGATTATAACAATATATTCGAGAGAAAAAGCATGTTATTTTGCCTCATTCAAATCATGCAAAAACTGTCTATCACATCTTAATATCTGAACATTTAAATATGTAAACTAAAGTGCAATCACATTTGTAAATGAATGGCTTCTGGTTTTTGAAATGTAAATAAACCAATCTACTGTGATAAAACAACAAAATTGCAATAACTGCATTAACCATCAAAGTGAAGTCTAAGTGAAGTCAGCTGCCGGTTAACCTGGCCGATCTTCGACCCACTTTTCTCCAGATTGTCGCTACGTTTCTCCATTTTCTGTTATCTCTTCTCTTATTTTCTTCTCTTTTCTTTCTTACCACTATTTTTTGGCCTGGGGAGTTCAGTTCAGCATTCGCTTTAAAGATATCTGGCACCATCTAGCGTTGTGAATGGGTATAATGTCTAGACCCCGAATGTAAGACGACTCCCTCTTTTTCAGTCTTATTTCAATGCAAAAAACATTGTCTTATATTCGGGCCAATACGGTAATATACTCTGACCTGGTGCAGCTTGCCATCTACTGATAGCGAAGGGAATTACATCAGAAAAAGACCAAACTGCATGATGGGTAAAGTCTGGCGATTATTTATGGACTTAAAACTTTGCAGGGTTTCTTTGTATGACATCACAATCTTGGGAAAAGTGATTGTGAGTGTCTGGGGAGACTCAGAAGCAAAAGACTTTTATTAATGAAAACCAATGGGAATGATGTCAAATACAAGTCCAGGTATGCTTTTAATGAGGAACAGTATTCTAACATGGCTTAAAGCTCAAAAAAGTCAATTTTGCATAATATGTGTTCTTTAAAACTACTCAAATTTCTATGGAATTTGCTGTTTAACTGTTACAGATTTGTTGACCTGGTGTGTGGATTTTATACCATAAGATTCATATATGTAGATCCAAACTTAAACAAAATAAACATTTGTGGATTTCAATCTTTCAAACTGTGAATCTCCCACAGAGTTATACATATGGACTATTAAATATAGACTTAAATAGATTATTCCATTCTAGAACGTGAACGCAACCTTTTGGGAATAAACTCTTCTAACTTGTTCAAACTGCCTCTTGTGTCTCGGTTATGGCCCGCTGCCGCCCTGCTGGAGGAAAGGTGAACTGCACATGTGTCCCTGCGCTCCATCGGGGGGAGGAGGACGGGGAGCGGGCCCAGCGGGACGGGAGGCGGCGGTTGGCGGGTCGGGCCGGCCGGTGGAAACACGAGTCCAGGGGAGGAGCCACGGGGGAGCGAGGCAGGTCCTGTAGAGGAGAGAGAGGTCAGTGATGGGAGGAGGAGGGGGAGGAGGGGCAGAACAAAACGAAACCAAAACATGCTGAAGGTTTAGACCAGTGTCGCAGGACATGATGGTCTGGAGGTTAAAGGAGAGAGGGGGATGAAACAAAACACAAACTGATGAGATGCTGACAAAAAAGGATGGAATAAGTTTGTATAATTTGACATTTACAAATGAGCCATTTAATATAAAAAAATGTAAAACGACAAAAAAAGGAAGAATTGGGTATCCGTTTTTATGGAAGTAAAGTAGACAGTGTTTATTATTTATTTAGACAGTGTTTATTATACTTATGGTACACTAGAAATGAATGAGTAGAAAATGTCTTTAGTTAAGGTCTGATCTCTGCTCTCGGTTCAATCAATTTCATTGATTTCCAATCTGATCCCCCACACCCTTCCTTCTGTTACCAACGAAAAAGATCACCGTATGTTATATCTCCAATTGTTTTTCTGTCATTACATGTTGTTAAATTGTCACTGATTGTATGTATTGCATCTATTCTACTCTGCATCTCCCAGTCGGCGGCGCGCGCATGCGCAGCGGCCCCTCCCCTAGCCACTCTAACACTGTCCTGCCCGGTTAGTGGGGAAACGAAATTTCGAATTCACTCTGTGTACATGATTGTTTTCGACAATAAAGCAAACTATGACTATGACTATAGTGTATGTCAGTGGAGGGATATATCCATGAGACATGTCAAATCTGTGAGACTTGTTGCCTGGAGACAGAATGCACACGTCTCCAATATTTCTGCATGAAAATAGAGATATGATCCTGGACTTGACCCTTTAAAGACTGTCACAAAAAGCAGAGAGCTGGAGGGAGGTGAGTGATTCATGTGTTATCCACCCACATAGTGTCATGAAATGATGGACAAAATGATCTGTACATTCTTCAGTCTGAAATGTATCTGTGTATTTAATTGAGGTCAATAAAACAGCATGAGGCATGCACCAGTACATCAGAGAACCAGGGATGACAGAATACTCCAGGTTCGTCCACATGGCATTAGCCATTCAATATTAGATTGAAAAAGCTTTTAAAGAAGTCAGCTAGGGGAGAATCCTTTGCCATTGGAGCTACAATAACAGATCACATACACATGGGTCTGCAGGTGATGTTTGGTCACATGGTTTATCAGAACAGACAGGTGAAACAGAGGAGCAGTGCTCAGTGAATGTGAACAACCCTCTGCATAACCAGCAGCACAGAGCAGAACCTGTGGTAACACCAGAGATATTATGTACACAGAGTACACAGAGTACACTGCACTGTCCTTGTGTGGGACGCCCAGAGGAGGGGTGTGTGCAGACACCAAGAAACATTTTGGCAGAAAATCCACCAAAATCTAACACAGCAATCTGTAATCCACAACATGTACTCTTAATGAGGTTTAAAGGACCACACAGGTTTGTGGAAGTGTGCAAAATGCACCGTACTTGCTACTTATATTACACATTTGGTCATGTTAAGTATACTTGTCTCCATAGAGAAATCTATCATGTTATATTTGAACCATCCTGTGGGTGGATGTGTGTGCTACAATCTTGGTAAAGAATACATGGTCATAAGATGGACCTATGGGGCATGTGTTATTTTGGAATAATCTTACTGTAGGTTTTCTTATGTTAAAGTGTGTGCATTTATTGACTTTTACTATTGACTTTTACACCATCACAGTGCAGCTGGGATGAGACCGGAATGCACATAAAAATGGTAACTGTGTGACCACTAGGTGGAGTGGTGAGCTGCTCAGAACCCACTCTGTGTGCTCCTTTAAAAAGATGATCTTCACACTGAACATGCACAATTCAAAGGAACAGATGCTGTGGCTCCGATGGTTCACACATTTGACTGTCCTGTGAGGCATGCAGTGATGGGACATGTCCAGCAGGGGGCCCCACCAACAGCCCAAAGAGTGAACTTACATCCAGACTACAGCCCCCATGGAGTGGTTAGTCTAACAGTATGATTCTGCACCAGAAGAAGAGGAGCAGAGGAGAGCAGCACAAGTTAATACGACGGAGAGAGGAAGGCGGACAGAGGATTTCATGTCAGATACACAAACAGTGAACCAGGCACAAGATAGAGCAGCTTTAATTAGGACACAACACTAGGGCTTTGTGAAGGATGCATTACCACAAGTCAAAGAAATATATTAGGTTTGTATACTCCTATTGTTACTACACACATTCATGTTTACTTCATATACTGTTCAGAGTATTAGTGATATTGAATAGTTGAGTTATTACTGTTGCAGCATGTAGTAGTTTTAGCAACATGATACAGTTCACATTGTAGCCAGGCTCTATAATAACCAGTAACGCTGTAAGCTAGCATCAGTACACTTATGTAATAGATCATCGAAAAGAGTAAGAGTGACTAGAGTGCAGTGGTTGCCAAATGGTTTGACAACAAGGATATATTTTCTATAATCTTAATGAAATCAGGGAATTTCAACATCCCAAAATGTTTGTGAATGAGATTAAGATACTAGAGATTTTCAAACTTTAAGTAAAAAGTACTATTTGTGGTCATCTGGGTCCATCAAGGGTCACCTGAGGGCCGACAAAAATTGGTCTTAGGACCACATTTTGCCCACAGGCCATAGTTTGGAGGCCCATTAAGAGTTAGCATTTAGCAAATATTGATACTTCGCAGTGACATCACGCTGATGGTGCAGGTGCCATTGTGACACAGTGTGCACATAAACAAACACTGGAAAAGTGGATTTAAACACATTTTCAGGAGTCTGATCAATATGAACATTCACGGTCGTATTTAGGTGTTGATTTTCAACAAAAAAGTGAGAGTGACAAACTGAAAAATTGTTGGCTAATGCTAGTTAGATCGTGACTGTCACTGTTATTTGAGAGGAACTTGTTTAACAGCACAAATCTCACTTAGTAGTTCCAAACCAGTAATTTCTGGTCAGATTGTGTTAAAATAAAGCTCAGATTAAAGTCTAACTTGAGTCACAGAGCTTCAGACAGAGCAGTGCCTCTAGTTAGCATCACACGGCCTGAGAATGTTGATGAAATCAGCGGCAAAGTATCAAGTTTTGAACAAATAAGATGGTTAGGTAGTTATTAACAAAAATGATTGTCTTTATGCATATAAAGGAGTTTAAAGTTGCACTATGTAACTTTTCTGGTGGACCTATCTGCTTGTGTCTTTGGAGTTGTTATTGTTCTGCCTAGAACCTTCCACAGTATGACGTTAAACTTATCCATCTCCAAACGAGCAAGTGATGGCACCAAGCCAAGTTACAAGTCAGATCTGTGGAGAGGCGCATCTATTCATTTTTGTATATTTTTTTAAATGGAATCCACCTCACCTTACGAAATTAATTCGTTTTTTCGTAAGTAGAGTCGCAATGTAAAAGGCCTGATTCGTTCCAAGGCCCCCAATACCCCCCTAAACCCTGTTGGAGAGTGTATTTACAAGTGTATTTACGTTTCGGGGGATTCGGGCGGCTGCGATGCCAAGCGCGTATTATTTGAATTTTTGAGATTTCACATTTTGTAATTTGAATTTTCTTTCGTATTCAGCCACGAAAATTTTACATAAAGGCGTTTCGTAACTTGGATTATTCGTTATTTGGGTTTTCGTAAGGTGAGGTATGACTGTATTAGAAATAAAAACAGCAATAACTGAATAAATGCAATTCAGGTTTAATGCCATACTGCTGAATATTCATGAAAAGCTCCACGGAGACAAGGCAGAGGACATTTCGCCATTTAATTTCCTGTTAAAGTTAGCAAACGTATAATTGCTAAACTAAAAATGACGAGTATGTTACATTTGCACCAGTTGGGAACCACTGCTAAAGATACTGTACACAAAGAGCTGAAGCAAAGTGGAATTTAAATTTAACATTACCATCGCATCAGTCAGTGCTTTCAATCTGGGAAAAGAGATAACAGTAACCTTTCTTTTGTCTTTGGAGTTTTTCAGGTCAGACATAGGTTTGGTCTACAAAACACGGGCCCCGTATCAAATGAATGATGAACCGGTGAATCCATGGTTGGTGCATATTTACCTCCATACACCCGGGCTGCCTATCCGAATCCGTCATCCTGCTGTCCCGCTGACCGCTTTGCCCCCCTTGAAGTCTGCGCTCCTCCCTACAGCTTTCCTGAAGTTTCTTGCTAACAATCCTTGCAGCATTTTCGGCTAGGGTGTATCCCGGCGGCGCGGATAAATCCTGCCTTATGCTAACCTCTGAGTTCCTGTCCCCGTGCGTTTCCACTATTAGCTGCACAGGGCTAGGAGAGCGCCCCCTAGTTGTCCTTGAGGTGTCTTGTTGAGTCCTGTGTTCATGAATGGGGCTTGGTTCGGAAGGGCGCGAGCGGCTGGGGGACTTGTTGAACTTTTGCATGGGTTCGAAGCTAACTGGAGAGTGATCTATGATGTTAAAAAGACTAGAAAGCCCGTCGTTGATGGTTGTGTGTACCGGACTGTCCCGTGTAGTGGTTGACCGCGCCCAAGCTGATTCGCTGTTCCCTTTTTGCGGCGTTGTTGGCGTAGGTGCACGCGTACTGCTATTCGCGATATCAGTCTTGCTAGATGACGATGGTTTGCGTTGAAGTTTGGGCGAACCGTATTTGGGCGAACAACATGGCCGCTCGAACTTGCTTTGGATGACCGGAGAGTATTGCACCTTCCTCGTATTGCGGGACGGGGACGAAATGGGTGTGTTGCCCCCTTTTGGCGTGAGACAGCGGTGTGGGCTGCTGGTGAGGTTTCTTAGCAAGTCAGTCTGTAGGCCCACGCTTATGGTTTGGGTAGTTTGGGTCCCCCTAGTGGTGAAACCGTTGGTCTGGCAGGACATATCCCTAAGTATAGGTGCAGGAGGGGAGCGTATTGCATTGCGGACAGATATCGCCACTTCTTTCATGTCGTCGCTCAAGTTTCGAGAGAGTTGTAGTTCTAATGGAGAAGGGAATCCAACCGTTGGGCAAATGGGCTGGTTCGGTGGAGTTCTTAGCCCCGTGCATGGCCACCTCCCTGCGCTAAAAACGTCATCCCCCAAATTGGACCCTCTTCCATTGCCTGGCGATGTTCTGGTTGGACTATGCAAATACCCATAATGCTCCACTCCGACTGCACCCGCCGCATGCCCTCTCAATTGCGTCCTATGGCAGTGTTCGGGGCTGCTCATTGTACTTGTGGTCAATGTAGCGCTAGTTGTCAAAAACCAAGATGGCGGCGTGTACGGATCGAGCAGGCCCTCGTTGCCGTGAGATTCGGATCCTCTGTCGGACCACGTCTCTCTGGGATAGGAAGGAGCAGCAGAGGCAGATGAAGCAAGGGCTGATGGGAAATCCCAGCCTTTACTGTTGAACTCCTCGATGTATTTGAGGTCGTCGGGGGAAAGGGGCGGGGTCACGTCGTCAGGGCCGCGATCGCTCTGGCGATTCTTGTCTGGGAGAAATGGGGAGCTGTCCATCAAACGCTGGAAGTCACTCATGGAGCAGACAGACTTGGCCCTACAAAAGAAAACACTTTAGTACAGGGTAGTATAAGTATTTTGCACATAAACATATTCATATTTTATTTGGGAGGTTCATTGTATAATTTTCTGTTGGTTGTTTCAACAATTTTGTGTTTGTTGAGCTTGGGATCAAATGTCAAAAACAACCATTTCACTAGCAAGGACCACGCCACGACAATTAAATATGATAAAGGTGTTTATTGACGATTGATGGTGGGTGGATGTGATGGCTGGGGGGAGACTCAGGGTGGGGCTCCGTCTCCAATCCAAAATGGTCACCCAGCTGATTCGGAGCCCCCCCTCCTTAAAGATGATGTCTTCTGGCTGAAGGATGGATGAGAGCTGACATGGACGGTGTTGTCGGGATGGGCTGTATAAATAGGGCTTCTGAGTAATTGAAGGCGTGGACGAGATGAGCTGTGGTTGGCTGGTGAGGAGGTTGAGGTGTGGTCCAGCTCCTGAATCTAAGTTAATAGAATGACTTTATTGATCTCACACAGAAGAAATTGTTCTCTGCATTTAACCCATCCTTATTATTAGGAGCAGTCGGCAGCACATTAATGCGCCCGAGGACAATCTCCATGATCTTCTTGCTTAGGCCTGGTCAGGACCTAAGCTGGAGGATTTTACCTATGGCGCATATTTTGGGTTGATGGGGGAAAACGGAGTGCCCGGAGGAAACCCACCCAGACACGGGGAAAACATGCAAACTCCACACAGAAAGGCTCGGGTGACCCGGGGATCGAACCCAGACCCGGGTCGTCCAAGCCTTTCAACTCCACTTAGCCAAAACTAACTCAGTTCATAGAGTGCTCGTCCTCTGATTTGAAAGTTGGCGGTTTGAATCCCGCTCTCGTTGGTACATTGGTCCACAGACTCACAGGTTAATGGGGCGATTCCAGCTCCCACAGATGAATACTGCTGTTGTTTCCTTGAACAAGACACTGGTGTGTGAATGGCTGAGTGGTTCCTTGAAGTAAAGAGCTTTGAAGGTAGAAAAGTGCTATATAAATGTGACCATTTATATAAAAAATGCAAATCAAGGAGCCATGGAAGAACCAACTGGTTGAGTATTAGAATATTCTTTGAGGTAGGTCAACCCAATCCCAAGCTCTATACTATATTTACTCTTCTTTATTCACAGATACTACAAAATACCGTGTGCGTGGTTAAATATCTATCTAGACAAAAAGCTTTGGAAGAAAGCTATTAAAACGATTGATTCGCAAACCTCAACCACTTTTTACCCAAAACCTACATAAAAACCTCCACTGGCCAATGAAATATAACTTATTAAATTGTGCGTAAAAGTTTCTACTCAGCATTCTTCACTCTAATTAACACCGTAGGTAGTAAAATTAAACAGCCCGATCATTGCTTTTTGTGCCAAATCAAACAATATAAAAACTACCAAACTATTTCTTTGTGCTGTTTCCCTTCCACAGTCCTCTCCTGTGCATCCTCCCTGATCAACTTTATGTCCTCTTTAACTGCATCCATATATCTGAAGTTAGCAACCCTGGAGGCATTTTATAACGTTCGGCTGTTTGTTGTGTCCGAGGATCAGTGGTGGGTAGAGCAGCCAAAAATAGTGCTCAAGTAAAGGTACCATTACTGCAAATCAATATTACTCAAGTAGAAGTACAAAGCAGTGACCAAGTAAAGTAACAGTCTGCATACAACAATTCATTTATAATTTAAAGTTAATGTAATTAAAGGGGGAAAAAACAATAAATAATGGTTTAAATTTGGTATAAACCACACAAATGAAAAAATAATAAGAATAAAGTTACGCTAAATAATACCCAAGAAATAGTATGCTGCTAGAAAAGTACTGGAAAAAGTACATTTTCTGTAATTTAACTACTTCCTCGCCCAACTTAAAAAGGTATAGTGCAGTTTTTTTTATGTTAATCTGTATGGGTTTCCTTCTAAAAGTTACGTGCGGTAAGACTAGTTTACCTCTGACAGTTTCCGCTCAGCCCGGTTCTGCTCGGGTTCTGGAGCTCACGTAAGTAGGTCCGGTAAATTCACGGGGACAGTTAATAAAGCTTGTTTTTCTTCTCAAAACAAAACATTTGTCGGAAAGGTGATATATTTGCGTCCCAGCAGCGTAGTTCGCGTTCGCATATTGTCTCTCTAGATTCGTATCAATGCGCCCACATTAGCTCTATTGCCTGTTCACTTGTAAACTTCCCCTTACGACGGACCGCATCCGCCGTACACTTCCGCTAAAGGTTACCAGGCTAATAATAAGTAATATGCGTGCAGTGATATGAATCGAGACGAGATATGCGAATGCTAACTACGCTGCTGGATTTTTCGTCTGTTTGGGACGCAAATATATCACCTTTCGGACAAATGTTTTGTTTTGAGAAGAAAAACAAGCTTTATTAACAGCCCTCGCGAACTTACCGGACCTACTTACGTGAGCTCCAGAACCCGAGCAGAACCAGGCTGAGCGCAAACTGTCAGAGGTAAGCCAGTGTTACCGCACGTAACTTTTAGAAGGAAACCCATACAGATTAACAAAAAAAAAACCGCACGATCCCTTTAAAGGTGCATTGTGTAACCTTTCTTGTAGAGGGTCCACCACCTGCTTTTCTCCATGGAGATGTTATTGCGTTGTCTGACATGTTTCACAGTATGGTATTAAACCTTTCTATCTTCATGGAGACCAAACCAGACCAAGTTACAGGTCAGATCTGTGGAGAAGCAACACCGCTCACAGCCAGAATGCCTGTTTTTCTTGTTATTTTTGAGCTATATACTCTGCCCCGCCTACATAGTCTTCCGCCTCAGTTCAGTTCATCATTATTATTCTCTATTTTCCACTCTTGTTCTTGCCCCCTCCCCACCCTCCCGTAATGTTTACCAAACAAAAAGACGACCCGTGTTTACCTGTCCCATTGTTTTGTCGTATATGTTTGTGACTATTGTTATTGATTGTACTTGCATTTTTTTCTACTCTGTTATCTCCAAGATGGCGGCACGCCCGGACGCAGCGGCTCCTCTCTGGCCGTTACTTTTTCTGCTTGTCCGGAGAGAAATGTAATTTCGATTCACTGTATGTCGTGTACCGTATTTTTCGGATTATAAGTCGCAGTTTTTTTCATAGTTTGGCCGGGGGTGCAACTTATACTCTGGAGCGACTTATGTGTGAAATTATTAACACATTATTATATCATTTCACATGTTATTTTCACACTAAACCGCAAGAGGGCGCTCTAGGCCAGTGGATTGAAGATTTCATTGGATTTAGTCATTTGGAGTGACACTGATGGTTTGGTAAACTTGTTAGCATGTTCTTTATGCTATAGTTATCTGAATAACTCTTAATATGTTAGGTTAACATACCAGGCACGTTCTCAGTTCGTTGTTTATGCGTCATGTAACATTAGCATACCGTACACTTATTCAGCCTGTTGTTCTCTATTCTATTTTTATTTTAAATTGCCTTTCAAGATGACATGTCTGTTCTTGGTGTTGGATTTTATCAAATAAATTTCCCCACTTATACTCCGGAGCGACTTATAATCCGGAAAATACGGTACATATGCCAGAATTGACAATAAAGCTGACTCTGACTCTGATAAATCCACCTATAATTGAATACATGCAAGGTAAATCTGTATAATGTCATATCGTGGAACATTAGAAACAGAGCAATATAATATAATATCCATAGACTCACAACCAGAAAGTTCCATAGTTCACCTTTTCCATTGTTATCTTTCATTTTGACTTTTTCGTTTACCTGAGCAGGCTGCCTCCTCCCATCTCGTCATCGGGGTAGGATTCTCCCTCTCGCTCCGAAAGCTCATTCAAGGCCTAAATCAATACATACATTACAATCAATAAAAGGACATTTACATTTAGTCATGTCAATTCTAAATGTTTTTACGAATGAGTTATATAACGTGCTGAGAGTGAACCGTGCACACCAGGTACAGTGTTCTAACCTTGACCTATGCGGTTACATAAAACATCTCTCACAATCATACAAAATGGATGTCTCTAACCTGGGATATGTGAAGTGAACGCACAAATAATTCATAGATCACAATCAATCATTTAGATAGAGATGCATTCCAAGTTTAGGTGTATGATGTGCATTTACAGCTAGAGCAGCGGTCCCTAACCTTTTTTACCCCCAAAGATTTGCCTCACACTTTTGATTATTATTATTATAGACAATTATTATAACAATAATATTTTCTTGTTTTATTGAAATTTATGTCAAATTTATCCAACAGATACATTATTAAAGGTATCAAATGTATTACTAAGGACAGATTCAAGCAGTATTCAATTCTAAGTTTATTTTGTAAATTACTCCAAATCCCTCTTTGTAAGTGCCCAGTACCTCTGGCTGGAAAACACTCTGTAGACTCTATTATTGATAATTAGTGCGGTCAGGCAATTTAAAAAAAATTGTAAAAAATTTGTAATTAATTAACCTAATTAATTGCATTTTAATGTTGTGATAGAGAGATTGAGAGAGATTAAGAGAGTGAAAGAGAGAGAGAGAGAGATAGAGATTGAGAGAGAGATTGAGCGAGAGAGAGAGGTTGAGAGAGAGAGTGAGTGAGAGAGAGATAGAGTGACAGATTGAGAGAAAGAGGGAGACAGACAGACAGACAGAGAGACTGAGAGAGAGAGAGTGAGAGATTGAGAGAGAGTGAGAGAGAGAGTGAGAGAAAGAGTGAGAGAGAGTGTGAGAGAGAGAATGAGACAGAGATATTGAGAGAGTGAGAGAGTGAGAGAGAGAGAGAGAGAGAGTGAGAGAGAGTGAGAGATTGAGAGAAAGAGGGAGACAGACAGAGAGACTGAGAGAGATAGAGAGAGAGAGTGAGAGAGAGAGAGAGATTGAGAGAAAGAGGGAGACAGACAGAGAGACTGAGAGAGATAGAGAGAGAGAGAGTGAGACAGAGAGAGAGATTGAGAGAGAGTGAGAGAGAGAGTGAGAGAAAGAGTGAGAGAGAGTGTGAGAGAGAGAATGAGACAGAGATATTGAGAGAGTGAGAGAGAGAGAGAGTGAGAGAGAGTGAGAGATTGAGAGAAAGAGTGAGACAGACAGAGAGACTGAGAGAGATAGAGAGAGAGAGAGTGAGAGAGAGAGAGATTGAGAGAAAGAGGGAGACAGACAGAGAGACTGAGAGAGATAGAGAGAGAGAGAGTGAGAGAGAGAGAGAGTGAGAGAGAGAGTGAGAGAGAGTGAGAGAAAGAGTGAGAGAGAGTGTGAGAGAGAGAATGAGACAGAGATATTGAGAGAGTGAGAGAGAGAGTGAGAGAGTGAGAGATTGAGAGAAAGAGGGAGACAGACAGAGAGACTGCGAGAGATAGAGAGAGAGATTGCGAAAGAGAGAGAGAGGGAGAGAGAGAGGGTGAGAGATTGTGAGTGATTGAGTGAGCGAACAAACCCACTTTGCAAATGAGTTTGTCAGTTTTTCTGTGGTCACTTTGCTCATTCGTTTCCCAAATTTTGTGAGCATAGTTTGTTGGTTTGTTGGTTTGGTGAAGTGCGCTCACACTCGCTCTATCTCCGGTAACAATGGAACTTGTCCGGACGTGTTTATCGTTCAAATGATCCGTCAGGCTGGAGCAGCTTTGGTGATCAGAAAATTCTTTTTGAGAAAAACTACAAATCACCACGTTCTTGTTGATCGTCCTGTCTTCGTTCTTTTTATAAATAAACTTGCCGTTCAAAGTCCCTGGCAGCTCTCAATTTTTATAAGGTGTTCATTTGCAGTGTAATTAATTAATCTAATTAACGCGTTAAACAAACAGCCCTACTAAGGACAGATTCAAACAGTATTCAATTCCAACTTTATTTTGTAAATTGCTCCAAATGGCTGGAAAATACTGAACTAGAGCACAGAAACTAATATCACATTTTCAACTGTTTCTGTAGACTCTACTATTGATAACTCTAATTTAAGTTTTATGATTAAGGGCTTAACAAATGCTTGTCTCCATTTTTGCCGAGAATGTTTCATAGGATGGCACTAAACTTCTCTCTTGTATTTATTCGCTCTAAATAGCTGATATCTCGTATTAGTTTGTCCCTAATCATAGCAAAAGCAGATTTTAAAGGATGATCCTGGTGTGTACCTCCTTCATGCAGGGGAACCTCTTCTCACTGTCCAGGCCTGATGAGGGGATGTCCAGGCTGAGTGGGTCCAGGGTCAGAGCGTCCACAAAGGGGTTCTCGGAGGGACCCTTCCCCTTCGGCTCCTCCAGCACCGCGTCCGAGTCCGAGTGCGAGCGCGTGGTGGGCATGGGGGCGGGAGCAGAGGAGAGGGGGGCCACGCCGGGGCTGTCCTGGGGGGGCGAGGGCGCTCTGTGCGGGGCGCTCTCTGCTCCTTCAGCCCGACGGGAGTTCAGCTCTCTCTGCAGCTGGACAAACACAAACAGAGAACTTTAGTAACATTCATCTTGGCTGAAGTTACGATGAATAAATCTTTATTTCTTAAGTTAGTGAGATGTCAAGGAAAATACTTAAAGAAGACCTATTGTGCTTGTGTCTGCTATGTAGTCATAATCAATAACACTCGTCGATCAATATTGGGGTGTTAGATCAATCGCACTGTTCCTTATGCCTCCAGACCCCACCCGTCCTCCCTCTTTTCTTTAGTCCTCCAGGTGCTGCCCAGTTTAGCAGCTCTAGTTGAATTTTTTTGTGCGGAGTTTAGGCGCTTAGTCCCACTTTATGTACAGGGATATGGGTGGGGACCATAGACTGTATAATATACAGTCTATGGTATATATAAGTATAAATGTAAATAAAAATATAAAATATAATCTATATAAATGCAAGCCGTCGCGTACTGTCTCCATCGACCAATTCACTTCCTATTGAAAAACTGCTGCTGTCAGGCTCTGTATTTTGGTCTAAAAATGTTCGCATTAACCCGTTCTACATGACTCTGAGGGTTTTATTTCACAATTTTGTTCTTAAATCAAGATTAGAACATTAATAACAGACCAATGAGGTTTCACCAAGGTGGCTCCGGCTAGTGTTTGCAGCAGATTTCATTGAGAGTGCTGCTACGCTCTGGATTGATTCTTTGACTGCTATGATACTATTAACTGCTAGCCTTAACAAGCTTCATTTGACTGGAGCCGAATGCTATGAGCGACGCCACGCTCGCTTAGTCCATACAGCCTATGTTCGGGATGAGTGGTCAGTGAAAACAGAAACCCTCAAATGCAGGACAATAAAAGACTACTTTAATCCAAGATGGTGGCGCGCATAGACACAGCGGCCTATGGCTCCCACTTGTAGGGATGGGAATCGAGAACCGGTTCCTGTTGAGAACCGGTTCCGTGTGTTTCAATTCCACGGAATCGATTAGCAGTTTATCTATCGATTCCTCTTATCGATTCCAGCCAGCACGAATTACGCACGTGCATAACGCTGCTACATGCTTCGCCGCTTCACTGATACGGAACACTTGGACACATGACACGTTCAGGAGACGTTCGGGACAGGTTCGGGACAGGTTCGGGACACGTCTGTTTATCCGGAGCTCCTGTACAAAGTGCGGTCGGATACTTAGCAGCAGAAAGTCCGGGATATAAGCGAATACATGTGGAGACAAATGAATTAGTCATACATGAGTCATATTATTATCATATTGTAATGACCTGAGGCTTCTCTTACTTCACAACGAACTTTATTGATGAACAGAACTCTTGAACTGTATAACATTAACAGAGCATCAGCGCAGCCACACCACTCGCTCTTAGTCCTCAACTCCTCCAACATGCGCACACCAGTAGAACCCTTAAAGGCACATAGATATAAAACCCCAGTGATGACAGAACACCATTAACCCAGGTTATCACAATATCATTTCTGCATCAAATGGAGATATTAGGTGAAAGCAGCGGCTTGTGTCAACATCGGGACTAAACAAGGACTAAAACAGAACTAAAGCAGGACTAGACCAGGACTAGACCAGGACTAAACCAGGATTAGACCAGGACTAGATCAGGACTAGACCAGGACTAAACCTGGACTAGACCAGGACTAAACCAGGACTAGACCAGGACTAGACCAGGACTAGTGCTAATCTTGGTGCTAATCAAACAGTTTGGTCTCCTTTTTCCCCAAAATTAGAATCGATAAGAGAATTGATAAAGAATCGAATCGTTAAGCAGTATCGATAATGGAATCGGAATCGTAAAAATCTTATCAATTCCCATCCCTACCCACTTGTGCTCGTTTTTGTTGTTTTTGTATGTCTTTCTTGTCTGTTCGTGTACCATCTGTCCTACGAACGCAAACTACACTCGCCAGGAACTCACAGACATTGGACACCAGCTCCAATTATCAAGACTTGCAATAACCTAGTAACTAATGCGTAGTACCAGCTGCAGCACTCATTTTTTCTTTTTGCACTATTTTATTTTTATCTTTTTGCACTATTTTTTTCTATACTGTGTTGTAAATATCCTGCTGTGTTGTAAAAATCCTACTTAAATCTCTGCACTGAAGTGAGATGCTTTCAATCTCATTGTGAGGTATGTATGATGTAAATTGTTCATATGAATAGTGACAATAAAAGGCATTCATTCTATATTCAACAAAATACAACTCAGAGTATAATGAGGGAACAATATTATAACAAAATTAAAAGCTAAATAATTCAGCGTAATACATCCCCTTTAATGTCAAGGTTAAATGTGTCAAACCACTTCCACACAAATGCGTCACCCTTTCTTATCATTGCTACTTTTTCTCTTGACCTGCTTTTCTCCTTTTACCACATCTGAATAATGCATCGTCTGTATCCTCCGTGTCTCTCCACATCAGCACTTTTCTGCTTTTTCACCGCTAACGTGCGGAGTGTGTCTGTGTTTTCATGATTGGAGGCGGCTCTTTATATGTTAATCCACTGCGCTTGTGTTAAATTAAATCCGAGCTACCCAGTTCAGCTTATTACGGCGGCTCACAGCGGACATCAATTATTCAGTGATGCCCTGAGTTTGGTCTCTCAGGCACAGGCAATTTCAGAGCACTAAACATGATGGACATGGACTGCTCTAGTGCGGAATCACACATTCATACACAAAGAATACTCGTTACTTTTGTTTTTGAAGGACATTTTATACGATTTTGTTAAAAAGTGCACTGCATAACTTTTTTGTTTCTATGGATATGCCATTGCTCTGCCTGGAATGTTCCACAGTATGACATTAAACATTAAACCTTACAGGTGGTTTTACAGCTCAAAAATACCTAGAAAAACAGGCATTCTTTCTCTGCCTCTCCACAGATCTGACCTGTAACTTGGTCTGGTTTGGTCCCCATGAAGATAGAAAGGTTTTTTTTTTTTTTTATCTTTTATTAAGATAGAAAGGTTTAATGCCATACTGTGAAACATTCCAGACAAAACAATAACATCTCCACAGAGAAAAGCATTTGACGAGCCCTCTACCAGGAAAGTTACACAATGCACCTTTAAGTTTGCATATTTCAGTAATTCTCCCATAGAGTTGCATACAGTAGACCCCTGCCTCCATCTGAGAGAATGACATCCTCAAATTTTAGAACATGAACACGATATTTCGCAGCTGATGTCATTAACATTCCCCGTGGGTGTGATGCTAACAGTAGGCACTGCTCTGTCTGAAGATAATGTTAGACTTTAATCTGATCTAATTTAATACAATATAGAACGGATTTAGCTGGAACTACAGCAGTTTTTCAGTTATTTCTTTGTTGAAAATTACCTAAACACCTAAACAGGGCCATGTAGACTTACTGATCTTATATCTCCTGAAAATGTGTGCATTGTGCCACTATGGTAACTGCTGACCATTCCGCCACTGCATTTTTTTCTGAAATCACCATCTCTACATGTATTACAGCCATTCCATTCCAGCGTCTGTTGAATTCCAACACAAACACAAAGCTGAGCTACTTCATTTCTTGCACCAGGAGTAGAATAAAGTCACCCAAGAACAATATGAAAGACTTGTGGAGAGCATGCCAAGACGCATGAAAGCTGTGATTAAAAATAAGGGTTATTGCACCAAATATTG
The DNA here is from genome assembly GCA_036785185.1 of Paratrypauchen microcephalus. Taxonomy (NCBI): domain Eukaryota; kingdom Metazoa; phylum Chordata; class Actinopteri; order Gobiiformes; family Gobiidae; genus Paratrypauchen; species Paratrypauchen microcephalus. The sequence continues at coordinate 3,698,241 of JAVJIX010000088.1, forward strand.
ATTTCTGAACTCTTCTTAAGTGTAAACATTAGTATTATGTTGTTTTAAAATGAATTTGATCTTGTTTCTTTGTATTGTTTGAGGTCTGAAAACATGTACAGTGGTACCTCACCTTACGAATGACCCAACAAACGAAAATTTCAAGTTACGAAACGCCTTCACGGTAAATTTTTGTCTCTAGATACGAATGAAATTTCAAGTTACGAAACGCGAAATCTCAAAAATTCATAATAATGCGCGCTCAGCCACACACATTATACGCTTTTCTCAGACTGGATTTAAACTTTTCTCACATTTGTCTCTGTTTAAACACTCAAACTTTCATAGATTTTCAACAAAACGTATCAATATTGAAGTGTGGGGGGAAGCGGGAGGGGGGAGAAAACTGCGCGGTCACATGTGCGCAGCATGACTCGGCGTGGAGCTGACAGCAGGACTAGACCAAGATCTAAACCTGGACTGGACCAGGACTAAACCAGGACTAAACCTGGACTAAACCTGGACTAAACCAGGACTAGAACAGGTGGATTAAAGCGCCGCGTGCGGGTCTATTTCCTGGTTTCTCACGAGTCACAGCTGAGGCGAGCAGGGAGGAGGAGGAGAACTGCGCGGTCACGTGTGCGCAGCATGACCCGGCGCAGAGCTGACAGCAGGACTAGACCAAGATCTAAACCTGAACTGGACCAGGACTAAACCTGGACTAAACCAGGACTAAACCAGGACTAAACCAGGACTAGAACAGGTGGATTAAAGCGCCGCTTGCGGGTCTATTTCCTGGTTTCTCACGAGTCACAGCTGAGGCGAGCAGCGAGGAGGCAGTCTGAGCGCATGTGAGCAAGAGCCATGCAAGAGCCGCGGCTCCTCTAGACCTCCTCTAGACCTGACCAGGTCTAGAGGAGGTCTAGAGGAGCCGCGGTGGTCTGGACTAAACCAGGACTAAACCTGGACTAAACCAGGAGGAGCCGCGCTCACATGCGCTCAGACTGCGGGCGGTCCCCTCCTCCCTGCGGACTCGTGAGAAACCAGGAAATAGACCCGCACGCGGCGCTTTAATCCACCTGTTCTAGTCCTGGTTTAATCCAGGTTTAGTCCAGGTTTAGTCCTGGTTTAGTCCTGGTCCAGTTCAGGTTTAGACCTTGGTCTAGTCCTGCTGTCAGCTCTGCGCCGGGTGATGCTGCGCACACATGACCGTGCAGTTTTCTCCCCCCTCCCGCTTCCCCCCACACTTCAATATTGATACGTTTTGTTGAAAATCTATGAAAGTTTGAGTGTTTAAACGAGAGACAAACGTGAGAAAAGTTTAAATCCAGTCTGAGAAACCAATCAGGACGCAGAACACATTGTTACACTATAAAAAAAGTTACACTATAAAAAAAAAAAACTTGGATCGGGGCCTTGGAACGAATCAGGCTTTTTCCATTGAAATAGCTACTCAACTTACGAATTTTTCACGTTACGAAACCACTTCTGGAACGAATTAATTTCGTAAGGTGAGGTACCACTGTATCTTTGTTGTTATTTTGACCATTTGTCATTTTCTGCAAATAAATGCTCTAAACAATCATATTTTTATTCAGAATTGGGGGGAAATGTTGTCAGTAGTTTATAGACTCAAACAAAAATGTTCCTTTTGCCCAAACACATACCTATAAGTAGTAAAATCAGAAAAACCCGATAATTTTGCAGTGGTCTCTTATTTATTTCCAGAGATGTATATGCAGAACCGCCCAGCGTGATGTCACTGCAAAGTATGAATAGGGATTCTCATGCTGTAATGTCACATAAACACACTTATTAATACTTTGTAGTAACATAACTCTGGGGGATCTACATTTATTTATATGGTGGAATATTTAGGAGTTACCACAGTGACACAATCCACAGATTAGCAAATGCTGTCAAAAATTTTATGATTGCCTAAAAAAATGTAAACAACACATTTTCAGGAGCCTGTTTAGGAGTTTGATTTTCAACAAAAAATGTGAGAGGGACTAACTGAAAAAACTGTTGGCTAATGTTATCTAAAATTTAAAGATCCCATGACATGGTACTTCTTGATGCTTTTATATGGCTCCTTAATGGTTCCCTAATACTGTAAATGAATCCTTCTTCAAAAAGCAACACTCAGTGAATGAGAAACAGAGATAAGATGAGAAAGTGTATTTTTTTTCTCTCTGAACAGGCCATAATGGGCGTTGCTTGAATGCAAATGAGGAGAAAAAAGATGGCCAATAGTAGAGGGTGGGGGCGTGGCCAAACTCTCTGCTCTCCGCTCTAGCTCTCAGCTGATCCATTTCCGTATTTTTGCACGGGGGGAGAGATTTGAAGCGTTCCATTGAAAAATAAACACATTTCCACAGAAAATAAAATTAAACCACTGCTGTTCAAAGGTCCAGAGGCTCAGATAAAGGACTTCCGAGCCTAGAAACACTCGGACGTGCCTCCAGGCAAATAAAAAAAAACACATTTCGCATTGCCTAGCGCATTCGCAGTCCAAACTCTCTGGGCGTGATTTACAGAGACGCTGAGTACAGACAGACGGGGGTGGAACTGCATTTGCATTTCTTTTTTCGATCTGACGTCAATAAGGTGCCTTGTTCAAAATCGCCCGTTTGAGCTCCGATTTTTTGTAATGCAGAAAAGGATCGCAAATGCTCAGTTTAGACATTTCGCAACTTTTAACCATGGGGTGGGGGGCCTAAACAGGGTAGGGGAGCTCACATTAACGTTCAAAAACCTCAGAAAGTGAAAATTTCATGCCATGGGACCTTAAAAGAAAAGTAAGTGTGCTGTGCATTTTTTTCACTTTTAAGAGACTTGTTTCGCAGCACAAATCCAGCTATGTCAGTTCCTTATGGTCTTTACTGTGTTAAAATAAAGCACAAGTCTAATAAAGCATCAGACAGAGTAGTGCGTACAGAGAGCATCCACATGCTCCTCTCCAAGTCTTACCCGGTCCATCTTGCGGTGCATCTCCCTCATGCTGCAGTCCCACTCTTGCCTCTCGCGCTCAAAGTGGTCCATGAGCTCGCTCTTCTCTCGGCTCCACCTCTTCTCGCCGTGCTGCAGTTTCCAGCGCAGGTCCAAGGTGGCGCTGTGGCTCTCCGACAGCAGCCGCTTGTGCTCCTCCCTCTCCCACTTCAATGCCTGGTCCATGTCTGGGTCGGCTTCGCTCTCCTCTCCCTTGAACTGTAATGGAGGAACAAATTTAGAAGATTAGCAAGAATAAAAGCTGTTTTGAAGAAGTGATTTAAGCCACAAAAGCAGAGATCATATTTGAATTCTTCGATTAAAGGTCCAATATTGCACAAAATTAATTATTCTGAGCTTTTAGTCACATCATCCAAAACATACAGCTCTGGAAAAAAAATAAGAGACCACTGCAAAATGATCAGTTTTTCTGATTTTACTACTTATTGGTATGTGATTGGGCAAAAGGAACATTTTTGTTTGAGTCTATAAACTACTGACAACATTTCCCCCAAATTCCAAATAAAAATATTATCGTTTAGAGCATTTATTTGCAGAAAATGACAAATGGTCAAAATAACAAAAAAGACCTCAAACAATGCAAAGAAACAAGATCAAATTCATTTTAAAACAACATAATACTAATGTTTACACTTAAGAAGAGTTCAGAAATCAATATTTGGTGCAATAACCCTTATTTTTAATCACACTTTCATGCGTCTTGGCATGCTCTCCACAAGTCTTTCACATTGTTCTTGGGTGACTTTATTCCACTCCTGGTGCAAGAACTGAAGTAGCTCAGCTTTGTGTTTGTGTTGGAATTCAACAGACGCTGGAATGGAATGGCTGTAATACATGTAGAGATGCTGATTTCAGAAAAAAATGCAGTGGTCTCTTATTTTTTTCCAGAGCTGTACATCTATGGCAGAATATTTAGCAGTTACCATGGTGGCACAATGCACACATTTTCAGGAGATCTAAGATCAATAAGTCTACATGGTCCTGTTTAGGCGTTTAGGTGATTTTCAACAAAAAAAACTAAATGAAAAACTGCTGTAGTTCCAGCTAAATCCATTCTTTCTGGTCATATTGTGTTAAATTAGATCAGATTAAAGTCTAACATTATCTTCAGACAGAGCAGTGCCTACTGTTAGCATCACACCCACGGGGAATGTTAATGACATCAGCTGCGAAATATCAAAATTTGAGGATGTCATTCTCTCAGATGGAGGCAGGGGTCTACTGTATGCAACTCTGGGAGAATTACTAAAATATGCAAACTTAAAGGTGCATTGTGTAACTTTTCTGGTAGAGGGCTCGTCAAATGCTTTTCTCTGTGGAGATGGTATTGTTTTGTCTGGAATGTTTCACGGTATGGCATTAAACCTTGGTCTCTTATTTTTTTCCAGAGCTGTACATTTAGTTGTGTGTTTGAGTAACCTTTTAATATTAGTCTGTTTACATCTCCGAAGCTCAAAATGTTCCAAAATGTTCCACCTAGTGATGTCATGAAGTGATAGTTTTGTTAACTAGATTGCAGGGATGAAATTCTATATTCTAGGTGTATTGAGTTTAAAAAGACAGTGGAGCACTTCCTGGCCACAGGGTTTGAGAGAAGATTTCAGCCTAAATCTGCAGGTTTGTGTGTTAAAACACGTTAAACACAACTCCAGGTCTGTTTGTGATGAGGAAACAAAATTATAACAGATCAGAAAATAGCGTAATATGGGCCTTTTAATTATTCATTATTTCAGAAATCTATTATTCCCATTCTGATATCCAGTCCAGTCTACTTTATTTCTATAGCAGACTGTATAAACAAAGACTGTTTCCCAAGTGCTGCACAGAGAAACATAAAAAATCTACAATTTAATACAACAAAAACATCATAAAAACACAAATTTGACCCATAAGAATAAATCAATAAAATCAATAAAGCAAAACAATAGACGACAACAGAGGGCCACACAACTCACACGGTGTTAAAGAAAAAAATAGAATAAAAGTGTGATAAGACTTAAAACACTCCTCTGTGGGCAATATGATACAGGGCTGGACTGGGACAAAAAAAAACGGCCCTGGCATTTTTGGATTAGACCGACCCCTCATATTTAGCAGAGCACAATGGACTAATTTATGTTTGTGTGCCCTGAAATAAAGTATTTTACGATTGTTATGTCTTGGCCGAGGGGAAACCAGGGCGCAACATTTAAAGGAAAAATCCCAGCTCCCAAAAACCAGCAGCAAACTCACAGTAGCGACACATTCAATGGTTTATTTAAAGATCCCATGACATGGTACTTCTTGATGCTTTTATATGGCGCCTTAATGGTTCCCTAATACTGTAAATGAATCCTTCTTCAAAATCAAACCTCAGTGCATGAAAAATGACTGACTGTCTTCATGAGGCTATTGAAACGCTTTATTCTGGGCGTTGTTGCTTGAATGCAAATGAGAAGGACAGAGACAGGCCAGTGCAGTGGGTGGGGGTGTGGCCAATATGCCGCTTTTTCCTCATTTAGCGGTGCACTGTTCACTGTCACCCACTTCTGCATTTAAGCGTGGAGGAAGATATGAGAAGCGTTCCATGAAAAAAAACACATTTCCACAGAAAAAAAAATTAAACCACTGCTGTTTCAGAGGTTCGGAGGCTCGGATAAAGGACATCCGAGCCTGGAAACACTCTCACTTGCCTCCAGGCAAATAAAAAAACTTATCTCACATTGCATAGCTCGTTTGCGGTCCAAATTCTCTGGGCGTGATTTCGGTGGGTAGACATCCAGACGGGGAGTGGAAACCTGTGTGTGTGACCTGTGTGACGTCAGAAACTTCCCTTGTTCAGAATCGCCCGTTTGGGCTGTCTTTTTTCAAACGCAGAAAAGGAACGCAATTGCTCAGTTTACACATTTCGTAACTTTTAGCCATGGAGGAAGGCCCTAAACAGGGTAGGGGAGGTCACATTAACGTTCAAAAACCGAAAGTGAAAATTTCATGCCATGGGACCTATAAAATGCATCTTTTCTCATTGAATCTACACGATTCACGTAGGTCACCTATTTTGGCTTCAAAACAGCGAATTTCGCAGAAAGGTGAGCAATTTTCATGCCTGTCCATCACCTAAAAGTCCCACTATAATCCTAACATTACACCTGCTGACCTGCTGTGCCTGTGCTACACTTCCCTCGAATTTCCTCGGGTTTCCTCTGGTTCCCTCAGGTTCCCTCAGGTTCCCTCGGGTTCCCTCGTGTTCCCTCAGGTTCCCTCGGGTTCTCTCGTGTTCCCTCAGGTCCCCTCGGGTTCCCTCGGGTTCCCTCGGGTTCCCTCAGGTTCCCTCGGGTTCCCTGTCCACAGTCTCTGGCTGCTCCTCTCCTTGTCCACCTTCACCCTGGGCTGCAGAGGACGTGGAGGCTCCAGTAGCCCCTCCAGAGAATATGTCTGTTATTTTAGAACATTTTGCACCATCTATAGCGAGATTTTTTAATCTTTAAGCCCGTAACTTCTCTGCACCCCCTTTCTGCCGCTTCTCCATGTTTCAACACTCAACACTGAAACTGTCGGGGATCAGTGCAGAGAAAGGGGTGGGACCGCTCTCGTAAGCTTCTATATCCTGATTGGTTTAGTCCACTGTCTGTATTGAAGATGGACCAATGGGCCACCTCCTCTAAAATGTGGGCCGGTCTCCAAGTAAAAAAACAAAAAACAGCATCGCCCCTAGGACTGTCGGCCCACCGGGAAAATGCCCGGTATGCCCGATTACCAGTCCAGGCCTGCGATGATATGATAATTTTCCCCTCATATTTGTCAAGAGAATGGTCGAATTAGAACAGACCAGCGTCGTGTAATTACAGGTCAGTCTGGCCTTATATTTGTGGAGGCAGTGATCCGTGAGTGTGCACATGTCCAGACTCACTGGAGCATATTGTGTGTGTGGCTTTCAGGGCTTTCTGCTGCGCTCCATCTGTACCTGGGCGATCTGGCTCTTCATGGCGCTCTCTCTCACCGTCCACTCGGCCTTCTCATTGGCGAAGCTCTGCTGAAGCTGGCTCCGCCTCCTCTCCTCCTCCCTCAGCTCCTCCCGAAACTCCTCCAGCAGAGAGCGCAGGGCCAGCAGGAGGCGCTTGTTCTCACCAAACTGGGATGAAGAAGAAATAATGGTTAGGATGCAGTTAGGATAATTCATTAGAAATATACCAAGAAAAAAAACACGGTAATATGATTGATCTAACATAGAAAAGTGTAATCCAGGTCTTATAAACAGGGGGATGGTTCAGTGTGATAAATATACTGAAAATGGGGCCTAGGGGTGGGTATTTTCCAATGATTTGGACACTAAGATCTATGGTCCAAACCACTAACCCAAGCCTGTCTATGGTATTAAATACTGCAACTAAACCTTGAACTAAAGACCACTACTAAAACTACTACAATACTAGATACCAATACTACTATTCTTTCTACTACCACTACTACCATTTTTTCCAAGTTTAACTCATAAGAACCCAGACCCATTTTCCCTTAAAGGAAAATTATGTGGATTATACCACAGACCATTACTGTCCATGACCATGACCATGTTATTGTGATAAATTCTGTAGATCACATCAGGTTTTTCATTCTTATTTTAAGGCTAAAAGCCCAATGTGACATACATTCCTTCTTTCTAATATCTCTTCATCCGTATACTCAGGCTCAAAACGATAGGGACGGCCATCATACTCAAATAAGTCCTCTTCAGTCTCCAAGTCCGAATCTTCAGCCATATCTTGCTCAAAACAGAAAAGTTGAGAGCGCAGTGTTATCGGCAAATCAGCTGTGAATGCGTGTGTGCGCGCGGTCCACGGTGACGTCATCTAATCAAAACCATGGATGGTATCGGATTACAGGCCACTTTGGACTCAAGCGAAAGTTTACACTGACACAATGAGCTTCTGTAATTTGAAGTTTTTGTTATTTGGTGACTGCAATGTCGTGCCCCGACCACTCATGTTACGGATATGGCTCAAATAAAAAATCTCCGGAAATGCTCCAAATGACACCAAAGTGCTATGGGTGAGTTACTCACGTTGTTTTATTACCAAAATAAGGTTCAGATTGTAAAAAACGTTACTATTCCTTTAAGGTTAAACCTGCTGCTCACTAAAGAACAAAAGTCAATAAATTCACTACGACTCCTGTGTCCTCTGCCTCAGCTTCTGTTGAGACTGCACAACCTCCCTTTGTCCTTCTCTCTCTCCCTCACTCACTCCCTCTCTCTTTCCCCTCACTCACTCTCTCTTTCTCTTTCCCCTCGCTCCCTCTCTCTTCCCCTCACTCTTTCTCTCTTTCCGCTCACTCCTCTCTTTCCCCTCACTCCCTTTTTCTTTCCCCTCTCTCTTTCCCCTCACTCCCTCTCTCTTTCTCTTTCCCCTCGCTCCCTCTCTCTTTCCCCTCTCTCCCTCTCTCTTTCCCCTCACTCCCTCTCTCTTTCCCCTCACTCCCTCTCTCTTTCCCCTCACTCCCTCTTTCTTTCCCCTCTCTCTTTCCCCTCACTCCCTCTCTCTTTCTCTTTCCCCTCGCTCCCTCTCTCTTTCCCCTCTCTCCCTCTCTCTTTCCCCTCACTCCCTCTCTCTTTCCCCTCACTCCCTCTCTCTTTCCCCTCACTCCCTCTTTCTTTCCCCTCTCTCTTTCCCCTCACTCCCTCTCTCTTTCTCTCTCCCCCTCACTCCATCTCGCTCTTTCCCTCACTCCTTCATTCCCTCTCTTGCTCACTCTCTCTCTCCCCACTCTCTCTTCCTCACACTGTCTCTTCCTCCATCTCTCTCTTTTGTACAAATGGATTGAAAAACTTCAAGTTAAAGTCTCTCTGTCTCTCAATTTCTCTTTCTCTAATTCTGCCCCCTTCTTTCTCCATTTTCCTCTCTACATCTGTATTTCTCTTCCCTCTCTCTTTCTCTCTCTTTCTCCACCTCCCTTTCTTTACTCTCTCTCCCTCCCTCTGTTCTGTAGAAATGATAGAGTGCATTCTCCACTCGTGTAAGTAACTTGTACATTGGTTTTGAAAATGCCCAAATATAAACTACAATAAAATAAAATATAGTAATCAATATATTAATCTACAGAAGTGGGTAGTACTCGGTTAGATTAGTCACTTTTTATAGAAGTACTTCAAAGTAATACTTGAGGTACTTTTCTACCTCTTTATGTTGACAATATAAAATGATTTGAACATTTAGGTTAAACCTATAAAGCTTTACACAGGGACATTTGTGTGATATTAAACAGCGGAGTACAGTGAAACCCCTCACAGTGAACGTGTCTATAGTGAATCTAGGGCAGCGCTCTCATTTACATATCGCCCAAACTGCTCTAGTTATTGGCTTAAAATTTTAATTGCCGTGCAGTGACCCTTCCACACACACATCGACTGTTTGATCGTAGCTACAACTATAAACGTACAGTATTTCCTCTAATTTAAGCATCAGATTAAGAGTGCGTTTGCATTTCCAGGCCAGATAAGTGTTGTTATGATACTAAAATTTCAAACTGATTCAGAGACCGCAATGATAAAAACGCTCTTTATTTAAATAATAGAATTTGATTTCAACATTAAAGGTCCTATATTACACACAATGACTCCTGTGAGCTTTAAATCATGTTAGAATGTTGTTACCTCCTCAAAAACAGACATGGAGTTATGTTTTGTTTCAATGACACCTTTGATTAAAGGAATATTGATGTTTTTTTACAATCTGAACCTTAAAGTGATACTCCGGGATTTTTGACATAGGGTCCAATTTTCTAGTTAGCCAGCGTGTAGGATATGTGTAGAGAAAGTTATTTTGCGATTTCATGCAGTCTTTGTAAAATCTGAGTTGGCTGTTGCTAAGCTAGCGAAAGTGAACGTCCTGCAGCTAGCCAGCCACTAAAATAGACATACCCAGTACAAAACAAACACCCAAACAAATCAGTTATTATGCCAGGGTATCGATTTAAATATCTGTGTTGATATAATAAGATTTTGAACGAAACGGACCTTGCTTCAAACGACTTAATTGACGCATATTGGGGGACTAGTTTCTAAGCAGCGGCGGAATTTTACTTCTCCCTCGTCAATTCATCAGCAGCAGTTGTCATTATTACAAAGAGTAGAGACTGGAGGCATGCATTACACACGTTGGTGAGTAACAGAAACAGGAGGCCTAACTTAGAAGATGTGAGTATAATCATCTCACTGATTTTGCAACTGGCCAAACGCTCCTACATTCAACATTTTTTTCTGGCACACCACTTACCGCATTGATAACTGGCCATTAGGTCCAGCAGGTCTAGGTCGTTTCTTCCAATTTATCTTTTCGACGCAGAAGAATGTCTCCAGTACGCCACGATTGAGATGGGGCAAGAAGTCCTGGTGCTCTGTTATGCAGACATCATTGGAAGTGCTATGGCCACCAGACACATCTAGACTTCGAAACGAAGTATCTAGCTCCAGCTCTTGCATTTGTGGGATAACTAAGTCCCACTCCCTGCAGCAAAAACATTCATCCTCGTTCTCCATAACTTCGCAATTTCGGCACTGACACCACCAATCCCCGGTTCTTCTGTCCCGGCTTTCTGCTGCAGCTTCGGCGGCGGCTGCATTTGCAGACGCGCTCTCTTGTTCTCTTGCTCTTTGTAAATCCATCTCTTTCAATTCTTCGTCCGTATACTCCGGCTCATACAAGTATGGTTCACTGGAAAAATGCAACTGCTCTTCCTCCTCATCAAAATAATCGGGCTCGCCAAACATTGCCATACTTTGAACAGGCTCCGTGTGCTCACTTTTACAGTTGCGAGGTTGCTAGTAAACAAACTATTAGAGCCGGTCGGATTGGGACATGCGGGTGATATCAATCCGCGGCTGTCAAGCTTTCAATGAGGAAGTACGAATTGCTGATGATGATCAAAGGAATACATGCTTGGTTTACTTCCTTAATCATTCTATCAACACAGATATGTACATCGATACCCTGGCATAATAACTGATTTGTTTGGGTGTTTGTTTTGTACTGGGTATGTCTATTTTAGTGGCTGGCTAGCTGCAGGACGTTCACTTTCGCTAGCTTAGCAACAGCCAACTCAGATTTTACAAAGACTGCATGAAATCGCAAAATAACTTTCTCTACACATATCCTACACGCTGGCTAACTAGAAAATTGGACCCTATGTCAAAAATCCCGGAGTATCACTTTAATTTCTGTAATAAAACAAGTTGTTTTACTCACCCATAGTACTTTGGTGTCATTTGGAGCAGTTTCGTAGATGTTGTAGTTTAGCGATATCCGTTAACGTGAGTGCTTGGGGCAGGCGATTGCAGTCACCAAATAACACAAACTTTATCACTTTTCAAATAACAGAAGATCAATGTCTTAGTCTACACTTTCGTTTGAGTCAAAAGTGGCCTCTAATCTGAGATTTAGCCATAGTTTCGAGTTGCCTGGTTTACACCTGACCATATCACAAGTGAGATGTGGTCTGGAAGCCACCTTCGAAATATCTCCTAGCAGAGGTGTGGTTTACGATCGCCAACGGCCGTTTATTGGGCATTACGAATGTCTATCATTTGGCTTATACGTAGCCCATAGCCAATCATGTCAGTTGTCAGTTCAAACTACAAGTTTCCCTTTGTCCCATAGAACGCGTCTTTCCACCCCTCCCCGCTCTCTGATTGGCTCCCAGAATCAAGAGCTCGCTTGCCATAGTTGCCAGGCTGTCTTTCAGATCGGAACGAACGAAAGCAGCCTGGGATTTCCCAGGTTAAGTTTCGAGTAGATGAGGAGGACAGTGCGCATGCGTTCATTCACAGCTGATTTCGCTCTCAGCTCTCGGGACCCAAACATGAAAGGCAAAGCTGTAAGACGTTTGGACCATCATGTTTGCAGTACCCACTTCAGTCAGGACGATTTTTTACCAGCAAAGGAAAAGAAAGAAGGCCAGCGGATTCAGCACACGATTCTGAGAAGTAATGTGATACCGATGGCTGTTCTCTGGTGCGCTGCTCCTAAAACTGCCTCCGCTTCATTCTTTCCGTATCCATTCTGTCTCCTCATCCGTATACTCCTCTTCAGTCCTCAGTCCTCCATAAGTCCTCTTCAGCCTCAAAGTCCGAATCTTCTGCCATGTGTCGCTCGCAACAGAAAAGTTATTAGAGGCCACTTTTGACTCAAACGAAAGTGTAGACTAAGGTCGTTTTCCACACCAGGAAAGTCCGATAGTTTACTTGCTTTGGTCCGGACCAAATTTTATTTTTTATTTTTTTGGTGCGGTTCGCTTTCACACTGCAGTTTTTCCCCAAGCGAACTAACATCTATAAACAAAAGCACGTGTGGTCGCTCAGCCATTGGACAGAATGAGCCCTGTCAGTGTCCAAACACGGAAGGGGGAGAATAATGGTGTTACGTGCTGTTTTCAATCTAGCCTTAGCGATATGATTTGCTCAGTTTATACAGTTTGCACAAATGTTTGAGCAGCATCGTGAGGTTTACACTATTTTACAATCAATTTCCAAATGACGAAGACACAGGGCAAGACGACTACAGAGGACAACGCTCATGTGCGCAACAAGTTGTGACTCTTGCTCTTCACGCAAAACGTAAGTAAACCTCGTAAGTTTCGTTTTGTTTCATTTAGTTTAGTTTCGTCACCCTCGGTTTCCCATAATGCTCGACATACGACGGGAGCTCGTTAAGTACAAAAAGCCAACTTGTGTCGGATCGAGTCCGGTCTGCATTCTCACCTCAAACGAACCGCACCAGGATTCGTATGGAACCGGACCGAGACCGACCTTTTTAGGTGGTCTCGGTTCGCTTGTTTGCTCCGGATCGAGACTTTTGTTTTTTATTCACACCAGCCCAAAAGGTCCGAATCAAAGGAGCAAACGAACTCTGGTTCGTTTTAAACGAACCAAACAAGGCAGGTGTGAAAACGACCTTAGACACTGAGCTTCTGTAATTTGAAAAGTGATAAAGTTTGTGTTATTTGGTGATTGCAATCGCCTGCCCCAAGCACTCACGTTAACGGATATAGCAACACCACAACATCTACGAACCTGCTCCAAATTACACCAAAGAACTATGAGTGAGTAAAACAACTTGTTTTATTACAGAAATAAGGTTCAGATTGTAAGAAACTTTAATATTCCTTTAACTCTTTATGAGTCTGTCTACATCTCCAAACCTCAAGATGCTCTGTTCCACTTTGTGATGTCATGTAGTGGTAGTTTTTATATTAAGAACTACCTTTTACATTTTGTTCTGTAGAAAAGGTGTATAGAGTTTAAAAACACAGTAGAACACTTCCTGTATTATCATATGACATCACAAGGTGGAACAAAGTAGTGTTTTCTGTTTGAGAAAAAAACTCAGCCTAAATACGCAGGTTTGTGTGTTAAACGTGTGTGGATTATTGTAATTGCTTTACACTGTACAAGTATTCAAGTATTGGCAGCCAACCACTGTCACCGGTTAACTGTAAAAACACAAAAATAAGGATCACTACTAACTTTGGGAGAAGGGGTGGGATTTAATAAGTTTTACTTCTACCCACTCCTTTTCAGGCATGTACATATACGCAAAAAAAAAAAAATGTATTTGTGTCTATATATTCTTTCTTTTTTATGTTCTTTTTTTGTTGTTTATTTAAATTGTATGACACTGTACATTTTCTGTGCACTACAAGTATCATATGCTTGAAATAAATTACTACTACTTAATTACTACTACTGGATGAAACAAAACACAGCTCCAGGTATTGATGATTAAAAAAAATCATCTCCACGGAGACAAGCAGGTGGTCAAACCAGAAAAATTGGGTTTAAAACCTTCTATTCTCAGAATACCAAGGGGAATAAAAATACCCCACAGTCTGAACTCACAGTCATGCATTAATGATCATAACATTATAATATTAACACCCTGTTCTTTTACGTCAGCTTATGTCCCTGCGGGGCTACCGTAGTCTAACCTATATTTAATTTAATAGACACTAAACAGACTCTACTGAGGTGTTTCATCTTATTAGCGCTTCCTATAGCACATGAACTTTCACACCATCTGTGACGCACAATCCAGCCGCACTATAAACAGCAGGTGACATGGCGACACTCTTTCTCTAAACTTAGGTTTATTATTGTGTTTTAGTCGCACCAGAGGCGTAAACATTCCTCACAAACAAACGTGCCATATTAACCTCATGGTGTATTTTGACACACCAGTCACATCTTTTGGGCTGAATAATGGCACCCCTTTTGTGCAGCTATTGCAGATAAATTATTGCATTTCTGGCACTGAGCTTATCTATCGCCCTGGAGACATTAGGTCATGTTACAGGTCACATCGGTGGAGAGGCAACACATGCCCGCACACAGTAAGAATGCATGATTTTCAATGTATCTTTTAGTAACAAAAACACCTGTATTTGAATAGAGGCAAGACAGATCGCTTTTAACGCTGGAGTAGTAGTTTAGGAGTAGTTTAGGAGTATTAGCATTTTATAGTTACTTTTTGGACCACTACTTCGTACTTCTACTTGAGTAATATGTGTCCCACCGCAGGAAAACCAATACCAAGTCGTCCCGGAGGCGTTTTGAATTATTCACAGATTCTGAAAGTACAGGTTCTAAGCTTTCCAATGATGTCTTACATGTGAAAATCTGACAATATTTTAAAAAGTTATCTATATTTGAAAGCAGCCATACCAGATCCCAGAAATTCCAGAAACAGCCTTTGAAAGTTTGGTCTCTTCAGCCCTCCTTGCCTAATTTGCATGACATTAAGCTAAGCCCTCCCCCATCATGACTATCAATGGGGCACAACAACTACAAAATTTACTTCTAGTCAGGAAGTACTAATAGCATAGCAAAGTAACCAATATAATAAAAGCTACTGGAGCTACTGTGACAAGTAAATTTCTCCTGTGTGAGATCAATAAAGTCTTATCTTATCTTATCTTATCTTAATGAAATACCAAGGTACAGGTATTTAAGGAGTATTTCACAGGAGGTAATACTGCTCAAATTAATTTCGTATTGCACATAATATAGCATAGTATATATATACAGTATATATAAGTACTAATAGCATAGCAAAGTAACCAATATAATTTTAATAACTGTATAAACAAAAATAGAGTGTAAATTAACCTAAAGAGACTATAGGGTATTTAAGGAGTAAGGAGTATTTCACAGGAGGCTTGAATTAATTTCGTATTGCACATAATATAGCACAGTATAATATACTATGCTTTAAATAAATAACAATAAATAAATACATGCCATATATCTATAAATAAACTTTTGGTCACATCAAAATGGACTTTAATAACAATTCAATCATTTCAACAAGCTAGCTTTAATTCCAAAAACAAAGTAAAGTGCACTTTCAAAGTTCTATTAAATAAATAAATTAGTATTGGCATTGCAGCCTAATTCATTCAAAAAAAGTTATAAAAAGAAAACATTTAAGATTCAAATGCTCCGCTTCCCATTAAGAACTTCCATTCAAACCCTCATGGCTATATTAGCGCTTGGGTTGCCAACCGTCCCTTGAAAAACAGAATCGTCCCGTATTCAGAAACAAAATCACGCGTCCCGTATTGAGCTGAAAAGGGACGCACTTTGTCCCTTATTACCGTGTGAATCAAAAATAGTGTCTAAAACAGGGCTGCCCAATACATCGATCTACCAATCGACTGGTGTCGAATACTATGACACTGGTCATGGTCTCGAGATGAGTGCAATCATATTTCATTACAGCCGCTGCCGTTAGCAATAAACTTTTACCTGTGTGCGGGACCGCGCGGAGCTTAGCACTGCAGCCTGCGCACACACCACGCGCGCCGCCAACGTGCGCAGCTTGTTCGCTACTCACGTCCTCCTTTTCACACTCTCTCTTCCCCGCATATAGCGTACTCAGGCTCCTCCTGCCTGTGTACCTCCTGCCTGTGTACCTCCTGCCTGTGTATGCCTTTGATTAGAAGAGCAAGACGAAATGCAAAGCAAAAACTAATCTCTTATGTTACAGTGTCCGCAGAGAGCTTGCCTGGTTTACACCTGACCATATCACAAGTGAGATATGGTCTGGAAGCCACCTTCGAAATATCTCGTACTGGAGGTGTGGTTTACGATCGCCAACGACCTTTTATTGGGCGTTACGAATGTCTATCATTTGGCGTATACGTAGCCCAAAGCCAATCATGTCAGTTGTCAGTTCAAACTACAAGCTTCCGTTTGTCACGTAGTACGCGTCACCGTCTTTCCACCCCTCCCCACTCTCTGATTGGCTCCCAGAATCGGGAGAGCTTGCTTGCCATAGTCACCAGGCTGTCTTTCAGATCGGAACGAATGAAAGACAGCCTGGGATTTCCCAGGTTAGCAGAGAGCAGGTCTACAGTGACATGTGGTGGAATTTTGCCTAATAAAAGTGCACAAATGCATCTGTTTGTCACATGCGTTTGGTAAATGTACAGAGGCTGGTCAATACCACTGCAAAACCAGTAAGAGAATGTGACTCCAGGTAGGAAGTTGAAAAAACAGGTTAAAAAAAAAAAACAAAAAAAAAAAAATCAAAAAAGGGGTCCTCAAACTGTGGATGAGGGTCCAAAAATGGGGTGTTTAGGTGCAGTGCAGTTTGCTTAGCTTATTTTAAAGGGACAGTGTGTAAGATTTTTACCTGTTAATTACTGAAATTGAAGATACCCATTCAAAAATACATTGTTTTCCAAGCCTTTTCACTTCCATCATGAAAGCAAAGTATTCTTTTGGACTTAGATATAGTCACATAAAAGGGGGATCTTCCCCATATAGCCATTTTGAATACGAGAGCCGCAGAAGGACATTTGGGCTCATCCTTCGCCTCGGCTCCTGCTAGCGCCTGCTCATGTGGGAGCGGAGGAGCGAAGGAGAGAAGGGGAAGGGGAGGGGGGAAGGGGGGAGCCTCGTGTAAAGAAGCATGCTGCTGTATCACACATCGTAATGGATATAACACGTATTTTGGACTAAATTGTTTTACTGGATTTTATTCGCTGGATCCTTATGGACAGATTGAGACCAAGTTTATGATGAAATACAGAGTTTGACCTGTGCAGAGCCTTCAAAGGTAAGCTAAGTAAGCTAAGTTTTGTGCTTTTCTGTATAAAAGCCCCATGTGCTCGGGGAGTGATTGTTTTGCAGGGAAATGAATTGCATAGTCAAAAAGAGGAGACTGTAAGGTTTCATTTGATGTGTAGATTGTCATGAATCATGATCGGGATTGTGTGTTTTCATGCGAAAAGAAAAAAAAAAAGTGAACGGGGGACCGCGTTTTATGTATACAGCGGTGCGCGGTTCGTGCGCGGGCACGCGAGATTTCGGCGCTACGGCGCGCCCGGGTGACCCTCGAGGTCTGCCATAGCCAAAAGAGGAAGTGGAATAGCTAGTAACCACCTATGCGCCACGAATCCTACACACTGTCCCTTTAAGATTAAAATTAACATTTATCAGATAAAATGGAGATAGATTTATGAAAACTTATTTATGTGAGTCAGCCTGTTCCCACATGAAAATCATTAAGCCCAAGTACTGTTCCACCATGACTGATGATCATTTAGAAATGTGCTTGAGTCTGGCTGTCAGCAGCTCCTGTCCAGACTACACATCCCGAGCTGATTCCATCCAGTGCAAGTCAAATTTTGTGAGAAGGTAGTGCAAAGTGGGATCATAAATGTATTATTATGTACCTAAAGTATGTGTTATTATATGCCTTGAAATAATAAAAGATAAAAAATAAAAATAAAAATTTTAAAAAAGAGGGGGAAAGGGAATTTTCCCCCCCAAAATGGGTGGTTGACATCTTAGTTTTTATTGGCTGGAATGACTCCAGATTGTATCTCAAAGCATTTAGAGTTAAATTTTTTTTGACTTTTAGCTTTTTCCATTACTGGTCACTTTCATCCCTGTTTATATTAATTTATACAGTTTTAAGTTAAGCAGGACAGATATTTCTTTTATTCTGTTAATTTTGTTATTTTGTATTAAAAATAAATTGCTGATAATCATTTATTTTCCATGTGTTCATATCACTCAAATACGCATCTAATTCAATTCAGGTTAGTTAAAGGTCCCATGGCATGAAATTTTCACTTACTGAGGTTTTTGAACGTTAATGTGAGCTCCCCTACCCTGTTTAGCCCCCCCCCCATGGCTAAAAGTTGCGAAATGTCTAAACTGAGCATTTGCGATCCTTTTCTGCGTTTGAAAAAAACACAGCTCAAACGGGCATTTCTGAACAAGGAAACTTTCTGACGTCACACGGAAAATGCAGCTCCACCCCCCGTCTGGATGTCTACCCACCGTCTCTGTAAATCACGCCCAGAGAGTTTGGACCGCGAATGAGCTACGCAATGCGAAATGCGTTTTTTTATTTGCCTGGAGGCACGTGAGAGTGTTTCTAGGCTCGGAAGTCCTTTATCTGAGCCGCTGGACCTCTGAAACAGCAGTGGTTTAATTTTATTTTCTGTGAAAATGTTTTTTTCATTGAAACGGCTCTCCTTTCTTCCTCCGCTCTTAAAACACGGACGTGGGGCCAGCGCACAGCGCAGCGTGTGTTTCGGTGCCAAAGCGCACTCTGTACACGAGCTCCGGAGAAATGGACGTGTCCCGAACCTGTCCCGAATGTCTCCCGAACGTGTCATGTGTCCAAGTAGAAGTTAAAATTCCATTTTCATGTCCATTGTCTGGCAGTGCTGCTTACATATGCAGGAGCTCTTCATAGCTGTTCGGCGAACAGGGGAAGCCCCCTTCTGCCTTCTCGCAACAGGACTGGTGAGCAAGCGATCTTGGCGAAATATGTTGATTTATACATGCCCCATGTTATTCGCTAGAAACAAGCATTTTTGAAATTAAAAATGTGTTTTTAACATCACTAATGCTGTTATCTGAAACATGGAGAGGCTTCTTCATGATCTCAACTAGCACATTATGCAAAAAAAACGAAAATCACAAATTTTGGAAAAAACCCCCCACAAAAAACGCATTTCCTGAGAATCTGTAATGCCGACATGAGCCCTCAGCTTCCGTGGTGGAACACATTATTTCAGAGTAACATTATTCTTATTTGTGGCCATAGTGGCTCAGTGGTTTCCCGCTTGGACTAAGCTCTGTCGTTGTGTCCTTAGGCAAAACACTTCACCCACATCGCCTAGTAGGGCAGGCAGCTGTGCTACAATAGTATTTTACACCACCCAGTACAGCATGAATGAAAAATGACTACAGTGGGGCGCTCTGAGTGGCTGTAGAGCGCATTACAAGTGTGAGGCATTATTCTTGGCTCTACCCACCACTGCATCAGTAACATCCCCGGGTTCTTTGCATAGATTATTTAAACTACTTTCACAGCCCATTACCCTTCTACAATCAGTGTGTCAATATATGTTCACACAGCATGGATCAGAGCGTTTACCTGTCTCTGGTGCTGCAGGTGCCTGTCAGGTGAGGGAAGGGCGATAGGGGGCGCTGTTTCTGTGACATCCCCTGTGCTGTGGACTAAACTCAGTCTGTCTTCATGCTCTGTCTCTGCTTCTGTCTGCTCCACGCTCAGCTCCGGGATCCCCTCCAGTCTCTCCAACTGCAAAACAACAGCAATAGGTGAAGTCTTTTAAGTCATTTAAAAGTCCTATACTATTAGCTCATCAAAAACATACCTGGAGTTGTGTTTTTTTTTTTTTTCATTCACACGTTTGAGTAATCTTTTATTATTAGTCTGTCTACATCGCCAAAGCTCAAAATGCTCTGTTCCACCTTGTGGGGTTGTGATGCTAACTAGAGGCACTGCTCTGTATGAAGCTCTGTTAGTCAAGTTATAATCTGGGCTTTGTTTTAAAAGAATGTGACCATAAAGAACTGACTCACCTGGAACTACAACAGAAGAGCTGATTTTATGACAAGTCCCTCACATAACATTACAGTCACAAGCTAGCTAGCATGAGTTAGCATTAGGTAGCATTAGTTTTTCAGCAACAGTTTTTCAGTTAGTCACTGTCACTGTTTTTGTTGAAAACCAAACTCTAAACAGGACCATGAGCGCTCCTATTGATCACAGGCTTTTTGTGTGTGTGTGTGTGTGTGTGTGTATGTATGTGTGTGTATTGTGTGACCATGGTAACTGCTGAGCGTTCCGTCATAGACATACATGCAGTACACTCCCAGCGTGATGTCGCCGCAAAGTATCAACTGGCTCCTCAAACTAAGATAATATATCACAATCAAATCTAAGTATCAGTTTAAGTTGGAGCAATTATCAATTTGCAAGGCTAGAATTTTGTAAATAACTAAATAGTTTAAATAACTAAATCTTATTATACTTATTTGTAAAAAAAAAAAAATCATCCCCTGCTTTGTTGTTTATAATAATGTTTATTTTATTGGGGTGGTAGTTTTAAAATTCTAGAATTGTGTATGATAAATTGTAATTTAATAATGATCTTTTTAATGAGTGTGAGTTAAGGTTTCACTTGCCCTCATTTGGTTCTGGTTTGAGCCCAGTTAATATAAGATAAGATAAGACTTTATTGATCACACAGGAGAAATTTACTTGTCACAGTAGCTCCAGGTAGGGACAGTTTGAACAAGAAAGAAAAGTGCATGCAGGCAAGAATGACATAAAGATAAGTAATAATAATAATAAAATAAGTAACAAGGAGAGTATTGAAAAACGATATTGCACGTAGGAAAAACGATATTGCACGTTAGGACCATACAGTGGAGTTATACAACTGTATGGTCTAGTCTATAACAGCAAGTAAAGTAAATTGCTGTTATAGACTTGTTTTGGTCCTGTTCTACTCCTGGTTTAGTTCCGGGTTTAGTACCAGTTTAGTTTATTAATGTAGTGATACAAAGGGGTATTATGCTAAATTAACTTTTTGGAGCTTTCTGGCACGTTATAATGCTCCCTCATCGAAAACATGCCTGATGAGGTTTTATATGTCATCCATGCAAGTTTGAGTAATTTAGCAATCTCTCCTGGGCCCGATTTAAATCCTCCCGACGGCTGTATAATCCTATTCAAAGCTCAGCCCACAAACGTGTCACCAGCGCTCCCACACAGCAGCTGACAATCCCAACGTGATGTGTGAAGTAATTTCATTAGTGGGATGGGATGTGTTGTGAAGCGCTCTGAAGGGGGAGTGACAAAGTTAATATATTGTTTTTAGTGAATACAGTCATCCCTCGTTTATCGCGGGGGTTACGTTCTAAAAATAACCGTCAATAAGCAAAATCCGCGTAGTAGGACAACTTTATATTTTACAATTATTCTACATGTTTTAAGGCTGTAAACGCCTCACCAGACAGATTATACACTTTCCTCAGACTGGAATTAACGTTTTATCACATTTCTCTCTCGTTTAAACACTCAAACGTTCGTAAATTTTCAACAAAAAAATGTATTAATAGTGACGCGACGGGGGGGGGGGGGGGGGGCACGGCTCCGGGAGTCCGGCTGGATACGCGAGGGGGGCGGAGACATGAGTCACTGGATCCGTAGAAAGCGGCTCTTTTTGGGTCTGTCCCTGGTTTTCACATGCTTCCTCATGCTCCACGGCTCGCGGAGAAGGATGCACTGGGGCTGAAAGGCCCCGGAGCCCGGTGCGGCCCCAGAGCCCGGTGCGGCCCCAGAGCCCGGTGCGGCCCCAGAGCCCGGTGCGGCCCCAGAGCCCGGTGCGGCCCCAGAGCCTGGTGCGGCTCGGACTGCTTCTCATTCAAACACAGTGTGAGCACAGAGGGACCCATGGGGCAGGGCACACCGCGCTCATCCAGCAGCACTGCCACGTCTTGGGACGTGATGCGTATTATCCTCCCGGAGAAGTGTGTGCTCGGACACGTGCATCTGCTCATCGTGGTCAAATCCGTGATTGAGCAGCATGACCGGCGCGAAGCCGTGTGTCTCACCTGGGGCTGCGAGTACGAGACCGAGGCCGGACCGTGTTTGTTCTCAGGACAATGTCCACGGCTAACGACCAAATATCTAGTGGGTGGGCCGCGGCCATGCGGTTGCGGGGCCGCTCTCGAGCCACATGCGGCTCTTTGCCTGGTTTCATGCGGGCTCTTACGTTCATACTGAAGTTTGTGTTTATGATGTGCGTGTTCGCTTCGTGGCTCGGACTGTGTCGTTAGCCATGGACGCGGTCCTGAGAAGAAACACGGTCCGGACACTGCCAGCCTCGGTCTCGTGGCCCCAGGTGAGACGCACGGCCGCGGCCCCCCTGTCATGTGCCCAAATGCCAGACCGCCTAGTCCGTCACTGATCAGGACGCAGAACACAATGCGCGTTGATACACTATTAAAAAAATCCACGAAACAGTGAGGTCACGAAAAGTGAACCGTGATATAGCGAGGGACCACTGTATAAGGTAACATGGTGATCTAAATATGTTTTGTTTTAGCAGTTAATACCCCATAGAATTAAAATACCCCTCTTTAAGTTTCCCAGTAACTTGCTGAATGTCTCTCTACCTCTTTAACCCCAAAAGTAAACAAATGCACACACTAATGACATAATCCCTGTGTGTCGTCTGACCTCTGGCTGTGTTGCGCCCTCTGCTGGCTCGTCCCTGTGCCTGCTCCTCCACTGTGCCAGAGTGGCCCTGAGTTTCATGTACAGAATGATGGTGTTTCTCCTGAAGAGGCGGAGCTCCTGGTGCAGGGCGGCTCTCTCCTGAGGCCAGCCCGAGTCATGAGTCTGGAGGCCGGGTAACTGCAGAGCGCCGCGCTGGGGCTCTGCATGGAGCCGCTCGTCCTCCTGGAGAAAACAAATCATGAGCTTGAGTTACAACAAGTGATCGTGTAACTGTTTTCACTGCGTTTACAATGTATTATAGCAACTTTGATGACAGCTTCTTTTTTTTAACTAGCTTCAAACTGGGAATCAGTGGAGGAAGAAGTACTCAGTTTTGTTAGACTTAGAGTTTAGACCAACTTTATTGATCCACAAAGGACATTGTTTGTGTACAGTAGCTCACTCATCAAATATACTCAAAATTCTCAAGTAGAAGTTTCACATAGAAAAATCTACTTAAGTACAAGTATTAAAGTACCTGTCTAAAATGTACTTAAAGAGTAAAAAGTATTTCAAGCTAATTTTGAGGTCTAATGAAGCTTAAAGGTCCCATGGCATGAAATTTTCACTTTCTGAGGTTTTTGAACGTTAATGTGAGCCTCCCTACCCTGTTTAGCCCCCCCCCCAATGGCTAAAAGTTGCGAAATGTCTAAACTGAGCATTTGCGATCCTTTTCTGCGTTTGAAAAAAACACAGCTCAAATGGGCGATTCTGGACAAGGCACCTTATTGACGTCAGATCGAAAAAAGAAATGCAAATGCAGTTCCACCATTGTCTGGATCTCCACCCCCTGTCTCTGGAAATCACGCCCAGAGAGTTTGGACCGCGGAGGAGCTACGCAATGCGGAATGCGTTTTTTTATTTGCCTGGAGGCACATGCGAGTGTTTCTAGGCTCGGAAGTCCTTTACCCGACCCTCTGGACCTCTGAAACAGCAGTGGTTTAATTTTATTTTCTGAGAAAATTTGTTTTTTTTCATTGAAACGCTCTCCTTTCGCTCTCCTTTCCTCCTCCGCGCTTACACACGCGGAAGTGGGGCCAGGCACAGCGCACCGCTAACACAAGGAACCAGCGGCGCATTGGGGGCCCCCCTCCCTCCTCTAAGCCTATCTGTGTCCTTCTCATTTGCATTCAAGCAAGAAGGCGCAGAATGAGGTGTTCAGAGAGTTATTTTTTGACTCTGACTCTGTACATGTGTTTTTCTCATGCACTAAGTGTTCATTTTGAAGACGGATTCATTTACAGTATTAGGGAACCATTAAGGAGCCATATAAAAGCATCAAGAAGTACCATGTCATGGGATCTTTAAAATGTGATTTTGATCAAGATTTGTGTTGATTTTTGCTCCATAGAAACAACTGAATTAATCGAACCATGAACATGAAAAATAAACCCTCAGACTTTTCAGCAGGTCTCAAATAATAATAAAAATACTTTTACTTTTCAGTTCTGTTCAAAAATGTAGTGGAGTAAAATGTATCCACTTAAAAATGTACAAGTAAAGTACAGGTACCTAAAATGTGTACAAGTACAGTACAGTCATACCTCACCTTACGAAAGACCCAACTAACGAATGATCCAAGTTACGAAATGCCTTTACGTAAAATTTTCGTCTTTGAATACGAAAGAAAATTCAAGTTACGAAACGCGAAATCTCAAAAATTCAAATAATGGCTTCGCAGCAGCCCGAATCCCCCATTGCGACTCTGCTTACAAAAAAAATCACGTTACGAAACCACTTCTGGAACAAATTAATTTCGTAAGGTGAGGTATGACTGTACTTAAAGGGATAGTTTGGGTTTGTTGATGTGAATCTGTATGGCATCCCCTATTATTATTAGCCTGTTCACTTGTAAGTGGCGATGTTTACAAGTGAACAGGCTAATAATAATAACAGGCTCGCCGTGATACGACTCGAGAGAAAATAGCACCAAGCGATTATGACTTCTGACTTTTTCGTGGGCAACTGTTTTGTGACGCAAATATATCACTTTTTGGACAAATATTGTTTTGAGAAATAAAACAAGCTTTATTTAATGTCCTGGTTAACTTGCCGGAACTACTTTCGTCAGCTCCAGAACCGGGGCAGAACTTAGCTCAGAGGACACTGTCAGGGGTAAGTCAGTGTTAATGCACGACACTGCTGAAGGGGATGCTATACAGATTCACATAAAAAAAAACCCGAACTATCCCTTTAACTAGGCTGTACCCAGTTTGTTTTCATGTAATTAAAATATGCCACCCCCAGGTCAAACTTGGGCATCTCCCCACAGTCCAGAGACTAAAATAAGTGGTGAAAAGCGTTTTCCTGGTCACCCAGCCATTGTCCGAGTCTGTCAGCAATGACCGCCGCGCGAGCTGCAGCTCCTCCGCGTTAGACTGGAGACTAACGTCGCCAGAGAAAGATTTCGGCCAAAAGGAATTAATTTGCTCGATGCTTTTCCCAATTACTTTCTGTGTAGTGCGCATTCATATCGAGTGCAAATAAATGTGCAAATCAACATGGAGAGCTTGACTTGGTCATTTTGGGTGGGAACTATTTTTCAGTGTGGAAAAACAGAGCCGAAGCACACACCACGCTGCGTAACAGGGGAACTCCCAACGTGGTGCGTAACAGGGATTCCGCTGTGTGCTTCGGCTATGTTTTTCCGCACTGTAAAATAGTTCCCACCCCAAAATGACCAAGGCAAGCTCTCCGTGTTGATTTGCACATTTATTTGCACTCGATATGAATGCGCACTACACAGAAAGTAATTGGGAAAAGCATCGAGCAAATTAATTCCTTTTGGCCGAAATCTTTCTCTGGCGACGTTAGCCTCCAGTCTAACGCGGAGGAGCTGCAGATACCGCGGCGGTCAGTGCTGACAGACTCGGACAATGGCTGGGTGACCAGGAAAACGCTTTCCATCACTTATTTTAGTCTCTGGACTGTGGGGAGATGCCCAAGTTTGACCTGGGGGTGGCATATCCCTTTAAGTAAACCACTGTGTGCTGCCTCTATCTGATTATATAATTTTTATCTTCTGCAAACCAGGAAGTTAGCATGTGTAATAAAGCTCAAATGGTGTCGTTTAAGCAGCACTTAAATGACACTGACACTGCTGCTTAAATGACACTGACACTGCTGCTTAAATGACACCATTTGAGCTTTATTACGCTACACATTGTGTGTTTTACCCATTTGTATACAAGTTTACTTTTGCTACAGGTATATGTGATGTTTTAGTCATGGTGTTTATTGTCTTGTTTATCAGATGTTTTATGTTCACTGTGGACCTAGGGGGCGCTGCAATTTCAAATCCTGTGTGTGCAACCTGTACATATGGTTTTTGACAATAAAGCTGACTTTGAACTTGAACTTTGAACTAGTTGTTATCATGGATGTATAAAATAATACAACATAATCGCACACTTCCATGGTTGCTGTTAGCATTACTGTAACTCTGACTCCACTCTGGCCTCTGAAAGTTGTGAAAAGCGTTTATAAAATCATTGCGCTGAATAACTAGGATGCTGGGAATGTGTTAGGAAAGTGAAGAATAAGTTTAAGTTTTATGTTTTTAAGAAATTTTATAAATCTGGTAAAACACCTCTCTGTGTTACTTCACTTAAAAGTTTTGACTATTTCTTTGTTTTCACAATTTTTACAGCTACAAAGTTCCAGCAGATGGAGTCCAAGTGCCCTCTGGTGGTGTTTTGTGAGCTCTGCAGTACCTGTGTGAGGCAGAGGGCAGCCTCCTCTGAGCTGGACTTGAGTCTTCGTTCTGGGTCCAATCTGAAGTGAACCTCAGAGACCGAAGAGTCCCGGATCTGAGCAAAAACACAAGATTATGATGTTACGATACTCAGTCATTTTTAAATTCAGACCTTTTTTTTATTATTATCCTTTATTTATCCCTGTAGGGTAATTATCCTCTGCATTTCACCCATCCTTCAGGAGCAGTGGGCAGCACATGAAGGCACTCGGGGACCCATCTCCATGATCTTATTGCGAGGCTTGGTCAGGACCTCAGCTGGAGGATTTTTTTTACCTATGAAGCATGTTTTTTTTGTGTGTGTGTTGATGGGGAAAACCGGAGTGCCTGGAGGAACCCCACCTAGACACAGGAAGAACATACAAACGCCACACAGAAAGGCCCAACCCAAGGATCGAACCTTCTTGCTGTGAGGTGTGAGTGCTAGCCACTCAGCCCCCATGCCGCCACGCCAAATGTGCTACTCAAAGCCGCAGTTGATTCTGAAGCTGTTTTCTCATTCATTCTCATTGCACCTTTGAGTGTCCAAAAAAGCGCTATACAAGTCTGATTTATTATTATTATTATTATTATTATTATTATTATTATTATTATTATTATTATTATTATTATTATTATTATTATTATTATCACATTCAGTACATTTAAAACCAGTCTGAAACGATGGCTTAAGAGGAATCAGGTCTGTGATCACTAATGTTCTGCTTCTATGTAAATGTCAGTGTATGTCATGATTGTGTCTTATTGTGCCGTTTCTATCATGTTTGTAGTATGAATTGTCATTGTCAGTTTGTCTATTGTGTGAAGTTTCTTGTTGCTGTTATCTCTCTGACCTGCTCGGGACTACAGATGTAAAGAACCTTCAGGCTAATTCTGGTGTATTTACAAGTATATGTTCATGAATATGCATTGTCCCTTTTAAATAAAAAGAAAGAAAGAAATTATTATTATTAGTGCTGTCAGGCGATTAAAATTGTTTTTATCTAATTAATCACATTTTAATCTCGTGAGAGAGTGAGACATTGAGATATTGTGTGTGAGTGAGTGAGCGAGCGAACAAACCCACTTCGCGATTGAGTTTGTCAGTTTTTCTGTGGTCGCTTTGCTCATTTGTTTCCCAAATTCTGCAGCGTGGTTTGGTGGTTTGTTGGTTTGGTGGTTTGTTGAAGTGCGCTCATATGGAGATAATTTTGTCTCATAAAGATTTGTATAAATAAAAAAAGATATATATAAATATAAATACATTTATAAATATTCAAACACAAAATACAAATACAAAAACGCAACATACAAATAAATGATAGAATGTATATAAATACACAGGCATTTGTAAATATATTTTCGAGATTTGTAAATATATTTTCGAGATTTATAAATATATTTTCGAGATTTGAAAACAAATGTAGTTGACTTTCTATGTGGAGTCTGCATTTGTGGATCCATTTTTTGCTTTCGTGTCGATGACGCAATTGTGAGACAGTCCTAGCGCAAACCACGATTTGTATAAATAAAAAAAGATATATATAAATATAAATACATTTATAAATATTCAAACACAAAATACAAATATATTTTCGAGATTTGTAAATATATTTTCAAGATTTATAAATATATTTTCGAGATTTGAAAACTTTCTATATGGAGTCTGCATTTGTGGATCCATTTTTTGTTTTCGTGTCGATGACGTAATTGTGAGACAGTTCTACCGCAAACCTTGCCTGGAAGAATCCATGACTCATCGCTGTACCAGCGAGTGAGTCTGGTAACGCTTGATCCACAGAATGCGCTGCGGTTGCGCGTAGACAGACAGCTAAGTGAACCAATCAGAGATTGCGCCATCTTGATTCAAAACTGAGGCGGAACTTCCGCTGCCTAAGAGTGACTTTGCGGGCAAAGGCGGGTGCACTGACGTCACCATCTTTGAACGAATCAGAATCGCGGAGTCGGTTTGGAACCGGAGGAGCGAGAGTGGATGGAGAGTGTCCAAATGGTATCGCGGTGTATAGGAAATACAGAGAGATATCATTTGGCTGGCCAGGTAACCGCAAACCACGATTCGCAAATAAATGTCACCGGATTTGAATACAAATAGCCTTCACTGGACATCCAGCAGATGGCAGTGCTGAGCAGCTTGTGTACCTGGTCAGGTGGTGAGGGCTGGTGCTCAGAGGCGTTGTGCGTAGTCAGTCAGTTCGGCACTGTTAGCGGTGGCCTGAGTTTTGCCCAAAATGATATCCAGGTCGCTTTCCACTCGACTTTCCACTCGAGCGAGGGCCCATAAAAGGAGAAATTCACTCATTCATGCATCTAAAGAGCAACTACCGACAAGCTGCTCAACACTGCCATCTGCTGGATGTCCAGTGAAGGCTATTTGTATTCAAATCCGGTGACATTTATTTGCGAATCGTGGTTTGCGGTAGAACTGTCTCACAATTACGTCATCGACACGAAAGCAATAAATGGATCCACAAATGCAGACTCCAATACATTTGTTTTCAAATCTCGAAAATATATTTACAAATCTCAAAAATATATTTACAAATGCCTGTGTATTTATATACATTCTATCAATTATTTGTATGTCGCGTTTTTGTATTTGTATTTTGTGTTTGAGTATTTATAAATGTATTTATATTTATATATATCTTTTTTTATTTATACAAATCGTGGTTTGCGCTAGGACTGTCTCACAATTACGTCATAGACACGAAAGCAAAAAATGGATCGACAAATGCAGACTCCACATAGAAAGTCAACTACATTTGTTTTCAAATCTCGAAAATATATTTATTAAATCTTGAAAATATATTTACAAATCTCGAAAATATATTTATAAATCTCGAAAATATATTTACAAATCTCGAAAATATATTTACAAATGTCTGTGTATTTATATACATTCTATCATTTATTTGTATGTCGCGTTTTTGTATTTGTATTTTGTGTTTGAATATTTATAAATATATTTATATTTATATATATCTTTTTTTATTTATACAAATCTTTATGAGACAAAATTATCTCCATACGCTCACGCTCGCTCTATCACCAGTAACAAAGGAACTTGTCCGGACATGTTTCGCGTTCAAATGATCCGTCAGGCTGGAGCAGCTTTGGTGATCGGAAAATTCTTTTTGACAAAAGCTCCAAATCAGCGTGTTTTTGTTGATTGTCCCGTCTTCGTTCTTTTTATAAATAAACTTGCCGTTCAAAGGCCCTGGCAGCGATTTGCTCACCGCATGCCAAATTTAAAATGATTGAATTGCCGCTCATAATGAATTGCGTTCATTTTTATAACGCGTTAATTTGCAGTGTAATTAATTAATCTAATTAACGCATTAAACAGCTCTAATTATTATTATTATTATTCATTTTCCGCCATAAGCACAAGGAATATGTGCCTATATGCCGTAAC
This sequence comes from Paratrypauchen microcephalus, assembly GCA_036785185.1. NCBI lineage: Eukaryota > Metazoa > Chordata > Actinopteri > Gobiiformes > Gobiidae > Paratrypauchen > Paratrypauchen microcephalus. The sequence continues at coordinate 3,727,984 of JAVJIX010000088.1, forward strand.
TGTGGGTTTGCCTGTGCTCTTATGTAACTCTAGTGAGGGATTTCTCTATGGACACAGGAGCGTGACATTCTGGTGTAAGATTATCAGATGAGAGGATTTGATAAATTACCGATTCATGGCAGGACTTAGCGGACGATAAACTGGCTTATTTATGGTTTTCATTAGATGCCGGAGTGTGCTGACAGTGCAGGGGATTCATAAACTGAAATAAAAATGACAAGAACAAGACTTTACTATTATATTATTTACTATTATGTTACTTGTAGTTGTATAACGCTGTAGTGTATTGATACTTTGCAGCATCAACATTCCCTGGGGGTGTAAAGCTAACTGTAGACTCAAGTTAGTCTTAATGGAATCTGAACATAAAGAACTGAGCTAGCTGGAAGTACAAAGGTGAGCTGATTTGTGCTGTTAAACAAGTTCGTCAGACATCATATTATAGTCACAAGCTACTAGATAGCATTAGCCAGCAGTTTTTCAGTTAGTCACTCTCACATTTTTGCTGAAAATCAAACTCCTAAGCAGAACCAAGACCGCTCGTATTGATCACAGGGTCCTGAAAATATGTTGTTTACATCCATTTTGTATATTTCCTTGACTTTTTTGTCATACAAACATTTGGGTAGAATTCTCAATATGGAACTCTCTAAACTTGAACTCTCCACTTTCGATAACTTTAAACATATTTTCAGCTTTTCTCCAGAAATTGCTTCTAGATTGGTGTAAAATTATCATTTACATTTACAACAGCAAAAACTGAAGCACTGTCATGTCTGCACTTTAAAAAGGGATTGATACTGCTAAGCTAACCTCATCGGCGCTGTAATATCGCTGTAATATCAATTAGTGTTGTTCCAATTCCATTTTGGGGGATTCGATTTCGATACTTGGCCTTAGTGTACTCGCTGATATGATACCATTCCAATACTGCATAATGTGAAGAAGTAAACTAAGACTAAGCAATTTTGATACAGTTCAAGAGTAAAAAATAAATCTGCTAAAAGGCTATGTCTAAAGAAAATCTACAAGAATTAATGAGATTTTGAGAATTGTGGTTGATAAGTTGTGCTGATTTAGGCAGAAAAGTAGAAAAGTAAAAATACTTTTCTACAAGGTCACTTGCTACCACAGAGCATAGATAAAACCAACATTGAGGCCTGTAAAAAGACTCATCCTCAGAGCACATGGCTGATTCTGCAGAATAAACAAAGTCCAAGTTAGCGCTGTTGTCGGCTACCTACTCACACACACCATCCATCCATTTTCTTCCACCTATCTGGGCCCAGGTCGCGGGGGCAACAGTCTAAGCAGGGACTCCCAGACTTCCTTCAGCCCGGACAGTTCCTCCAGCTCCTCCTGGGGGACCCCAAGGCGTTTCCAGGCCAGTCGGGAGACATAGTCCCTCCAGCGTGTCCTGGGTCTTCCCCGGGACCTCCTCTTGGTGGGACATGCCCGAAACACCTCCCGAGGGAGGCGTCCAGGAGGCATCCGGAACAGATTCCTGAGCCACCTCAGCTGCTCCTCTCGACGTGGAGAAGCAGCGGCTCTACTCCAAGCTCCTCCCTTGTGACTGAGCTCCTCACCCTATCTCTAAGGAAGCGCCCAGCAACTCTGTGGAGGAAACTCATTTCGGCCGCTTGTATCCACGATCTTGTCCTTTCGGTCATTACCCAGAGCTCATGACCATAGGTGAGGGGAAGAACGTAGACTGACCAGTAAATTTAGAGTGTTGCCTTTTGGCTCAGCTCCCTCTTCCCCGCAACGGTCCGGTACAGTGACCGCATCACTGCCGACACTGCACCCATCCGCCTGTCAATCTCACGCTCCATCCTCCCCTCACTCCGAGATACTTGAACTCCTCCACTTGAGGCAAGGACTCTCCACCCACACAAGTTCAGTGTCACCAAAGGTTAAATAAAGGTATCAAAGAAGTTGCACAAAAATCTTTTCTGTTATTATTAGTGTGTTTCAAGTATCTGCAGAGCCTCCACTGTCTGTATTTAACCTGCTCTGAGCGTTTTAGCACTAGCTGTCTACTAACATCTATGTGTCCTTATTCTGAAAATACAGAGATATCGGATCAGTGATTTGGTCCGAGTACTCGCAGATACCGATACCTGAAAAACGTGGAGTATTGGAGCTTTTGTCGATACCAGTGTTGGAATCGGACCAATTCTATTATCAATATAATATGAGGCGATAAGTGAGAGACTGACCTCTGCCCTTAAGGCCGGGCCCCGCTGGTACTTTGAGAGTCCGGGGACCACGCACCGCTCCTGAGCTAGCCGCCACTCCAGCTCATCCCTCGGACATGGCTGTGGTGAGGGGAGGAGGAGGAGGAGGAGGGAGGGATGTGGGGGAGGAGGAAGAGGAGGAGGAGGAGGTGGACGTGTATGAAGAGTGGACAAAACACACAGAAGACAAACCGGTGAGGGAGGAGAGCGTGATCGGACAGGGAACAGATGAAAACTGAACACGTAATGGGGGTGGACTTAAAAAACTGAAGGGCTGCACAATGTTTGGAAGTTTTTTGAAAGTTTTTGCACTGTTTTACTGTTTGCATATCGGATTTTCATTGGTACACATGGTACAGCAGCGCGATTTGAAGTTCTGTATTAGGCGAAATGGACACGTCTTGTGAACTTTAAGGCATGTTATAATGTTGTTACCTCCTCAAAGCCATATCTGGAGTTGTCTTTTGCTTCATTCACACATAAATAAATCCTTTATAATTAGTCTGTTCCACTTTGTGATGTCCTGAAGCGGTAACTCAGAAGTTCACAGCTCCTTTTACAGTTTGTTCTGTAGAAATTGACAATTCCAAGGCTGTAATTATCCAAATGATTCCAGTGAAGGTGTATGAAGGTTAAAAAACAGTGGAGCACTTCCTGTATTACCACATGACATCACAAAGAGAAGAACTCATGCAGGGTTTGTGTGTCTAACATGTGTGAATGAAACAAAACACAACTCCAGGTATGTTTTTAATGAGAAAACATTATAACACAGATCAAAAAAATAGTGTAATATACACCCGTCAAAACTTAAACTAAACTAAGCGAAGTCCACCAATATTTACAGTAAACTAAATAATAAATAAGAAAACTGTGCAGCCCTGATATGCAAAGGGTAAACTCAAATACAAAAACATACGAGGATCCTACAGTACAAAGAAAAGCGCAAATAAAAAGACTAACTTAAAGATGACAGCGTATGAGAGGGACGTGAACAGCACTAGGACCAGGATGAACAGAATTATGGGCTGAAACATCTAAAAATGCACCGATGGAGGAGGAGGAGGAGAAGGAGGAACAAAGGGGGAGCACACAGAGGGTCCAGGGAGATGCAAAAGATCAGGTTATGAAGCGCATGCAATGAGGAGGTTTAACATGAGTCCAAACCAACAGCTGAAACAGGTACTGGACGCCACAGCTAGTGCGCAAACAGGCTACCGATCTAATAATCTAACAAGCGAAACAACACAAGCCGTGCACAGCCGCAGGCGTTTAGCATTGAGGTGCATCCTGGGATTATCAGATCATTATTAGATTATTAGCACACTGTATTGACGTAATACAGGAAGGAAAAAGATATGTAAAGTACAACGTTTGCATACACCATAGAGTAAATGTGGTTAATTTTTGTTTCATTATTCACCAAAGGAATGATAATGGCATTAAATTGCATAAATAAATGGATAAATGTCAGATTTTTCACTCATTTTATGTATTTCTAAAGAAAGTATTTGATTTATTCTGTTGATTTTATAGACCAATTGAAACTGATTTTGTAGTAACAATATGTGTTGTCAATGTAAAATTTGATTCACATTTGGAACTATTTGCAGTTTTAAGATAACAATTCATGTAAAATACTAAAATACAAAATACAAAAAAAGCACAAAAATGGCATCGTTGACGTCATTGTCTTTGGTGAATATAATAGAACCATGCTTAGCTGCTACATTGTGAAAAGTTTTGGTATTAGTCGCTGTATTTTGTGTAGTAGTTTGAGGTCATTCCACCCAGCTTCACCCAGACTAACGAGCAGAGATCTGTCAGGCAGGAGTAGAGGCAGGAGCAGAGCACGGACAAGATGTGAACATGAAGCAGCTTCGCTCAGCTACCCTCACAGGACACAAACTGCACCACAAGTTAGTCTGATTTTAGGGGACTCATGCAGAGGTCGACATAATGAACCTCATTTGGAGACTGTTCACTTTCAGACGGGGCAGAAAGCAAGGGGACATGGCAGCTTCTTCCAATGGACACACATACACCTCAAGACTCTGAGGGAGTATTCAGTGGTCTAACAGGGCTACCTGCACTTCTGGTCAAAACAGAAACCAAACAAAATTATGTCATGATTCAATGTAATGTTTTTTTCATTAATTTGTCTTTAAATATAGAGCTGTTTAGGGTAGACTGTTGCCTTTCCTGCAGACAGGCTATCCTTAGAGCACAGTTGTATTATCATAATTGTACTAATACATAGCCCAGCAGTATTGTGCTGAATAACTAAAATTTGGTTAATTAGATGTCTATTATCATTGTACCATTATATCATTTAGCTGCATAATTTCTCTAAATCTCTAAAACAAGTAGCTCTCTGGCATTTTCGTTTTTGTAAAAGTAGCTCACCAGAGGAAAATGATGGAAACCCCTGTGTTAGAAAGATTCCATTTCTGTCTACTACGTCATCCTTCCTTGAACAGAAATGGAGGTCTCGGACATAATTTGTCTACCATCTCTAACTCTATCCTCAAACCTAAATCAAAACAAACAAAGAAAACAATAGGGCAGCAGGTCAGGTCCAGAGGTGTGAAAACACCCATTATGGCCCTGAATGATTCTGCTAACAAGACCCCACACTCCACCCCCCCTGCATATTGAATAGGCTCACCTAACTAGCAGAAACTGAAAACAAATAGGTGTGGTAGTTTCAGAGTAGTTTCATTGTAGTTAGCTCCTCCCTGCAGACTGTTATAAGCTGTGTCCACTAGCACTTTGACCAGAACTGAAAAGTAACTTGGATGAGCTGCGAAATAAACGTTTGTCCAGTTGAGAAATTGAATTTCTCCTTTTGCTGTCATCAGAGGTATAATACTCCCTACAACGGAAGCATAGCCAGACTGAAACATGTAGAAATGCATACAGTGTGTATTAGGTTTCTATTTCAGTCTTCAGTCTCAGTCATAAGCCAGCCAAAATTACACCAGGTGGTATGAGCCATATGGAAGAAGCTGCCAAACAAATACTATTACTACAACTACTACAACTTTTCCCACTCACACGAAGCACTGCATTATCTCACTTCGAGCCCTGCCAAAGCACAGCCAGCAGCAGCAGCAGACAGTGAGTGGTGAGTGTGTCTATGGATGTGGATGCTATGGCTCTGGGTCCATGGGTGGTACTGGGTGGTCCATGGGTGGTGCTGGGTGGTGGTGGGTAGGGGTGAAAGTGGAGGTGCCCGGGGGTAGAGCTGGGTGGCATTTGGGTGGAGCTTTGTGACCCTAAAATCTCAGCTGTGCATGGGATGTGTGTTCGGCTACAGATGTCAACATGTTTCAGAAAAATAAGCATTCTAGAAGATCTACCACATTCAAGTCAACTGAGCAAACAGGAAATAGAATTGAAGGTGCACTGTGTAACTTTTCTGGTGGAGGGTCCGTCAAATGCTTTTCTCCATGGAGATGTTATTGCTTTGCCTGGAATGTTCCATGGTATGACTTTAAACATCTATCACTTATTCATTATGGGTGTATCTATTGCTCAAAATGCAATAATGTCTTCTGTGAATAGGGGCGACTCTCCACAGATCTGAACTGTAATGTAGCATAGCGCTGTCTCCCTTGTGATAAATAGGTTTAATCTATACTGTGGAACATTCTAGACAAATGAATAACATTTCCATGGAGATATCAGGTCCACTAGAAAAGTTACACAATGCACCTTTAACATTACCGACTGCAGTTCTTGTTTGAGACAATACAGTAGGAGACGTGTTTACCTCGCTGACATGTTTCACTTCTGAAGATGGCTCGCAGCTATAGTAACGTTGACACAATACTCAAATTCAAACTTGATTCAACAGCAAGGAATAGATTTGATACTCAATACCGATACCAATATTATGATGATAATAAAAAACTCACTTTCTGTTATACAGTGGTCCCTCTTTTATCGCGGGGGTTAGGTTCCAGAAATAACCCGTAATGAGTGAAATCCGCGAAGTAGGACAACTTTATATTGTACAATTATTATACATGTTTTAAGGCTGTAAACACCTTAAAACACTGGAATTAACGTTTTCTCACATTTCTCTCTCGTTTAAACACTCAAACTTTTGTAGATTTTCAACAAAATGTATTAATAGTGAAGCGTGGGGGCTCCGCCGGGAGCCCCGCCGGAGACATGAGTCACTGGATCCGCAGGAAGCACCGCGCTCATTCAGCGGCACTGCCACGTCCCGGGACGCGTTGCGCACCAACCCCTTGGAGAAGTGCGCGTGGTCAAATCAGTGACAGAGCAGCACGACAGGCGCAAGGCCGGGGCTGCGAGCACGAGATCGAACCGCGGCGCCCGAACCATGCCTCCCCCTCGGGACCGCGTCCTCGCAGCCCGAGCCACAAACCAAACACGCACAAACGAACGAACGTAAGAGCCGCACGAAACCAGCAAAGAGCCACACGGGGTGATTTAATCCTGGTTTAGACCTGGTCTAGTCCCAGTTTAGTCCAGGTCTAGACCTGGTCCAGTCCTGATTTAGTCCAGGACCAGTCCAGGTTTAGACCTGGTCTAGACCTGGTTTAGTTCTGGTCTAGACCTGGTCTAGTGTCAGTCCCCCCTGCATCCCCCATCTATCAATCGGCAAAGGTCTACAGTCTCTTAGCCAATCAGGGTGCAGAACACAGTGTTACACTATAAAAAAATGTTACACTATAAAAATAAAAAAAATCTGCGAAACAGCGAGGCCGCGAACAGTGAACCGCGATAGAGCGAGGGACCACTGTATTCCCATGTGGTCTTATATCTACGTAATCCCTCAGTGGTCCATGGGCGTATACTAGTCTATGTGCTCTTACACTTGTTCTGATACAGCTAAAGTATTCAGAAAGGTTAAATCAGCGTTTTTCAACTTTCAGGTCGCGACCCCACGTGGGGTCGCCTAGAATTCAAACGGGGTCGCCTGAAATGTACAGAGCAATGCAGTCACAATAACTAGTGATGAGCAAATGAGACGGAGCTCCGGAGCACGTCTCGTTCTTTCTGAAACTGTCTCACTTCAGTGTATCGAAGCGTTTCATTGGCTCAGCGAATGTTCCGCTCTGTGATTGGTTCAGAGTGCTTCAGAGTGTTCAAGGCGCTTCCTTGGTTTGACAAGCGCTAAACTGCAACAGTATAAAAGATGCACCAATATTTCTTAAAAAGTCTATGGGGTCGCCAGAAATGTGTGATGTTAAAATGGGGTCACAGGCCAAAAAAGGTTGGGAACCACTGAGTTAAATTCTTTCCCGTGAATGTGACTTTTTAAAATTTTCTAATTTTGCTCAAATCTGTCTAATTCGATATTAGTTTTAGTATCAATTAGTGTCTGATTTTCAATACTTTTGACAACTCTAGGAGCTAGGGCTAGGGTTAGGGTTAGGGTTAGGACTAAGCATGTCAACAAGGCAGAAACTCCTACTGTATGTCTTAAAAAGAAGTTGGTAATGTTAAAAGAAGACAAAAGGAATATTTTTGGATTAGTATTAACATTAAATATAATATTAATATGTAAAGATGCACTGTGGAGCTTTTCTGGAGAGGGTCTGTCTCCATGTTATTTCTTTGCCTGTCATACTTTGCCTTCCACTCTAGGACATTAAATCTATCTATAATCTTTGAAGCAGGTGAAGCCAGCAGATCAAGTTACAGGTAAGATCTGTGGAGCGGCAACACTGCTCACTGTAGGAAACTGTGATCGAATACATGCAAGATAGTTCATTTCAATGCCTTAAAGATCCCATGACATGGTACTTCTTGATGCTTTTATATGGCTCCTTAATGGTTCCCTAATACTGTAAATGAATCCTTCTTCAAAATCAACACTCAGTGCATGAGAAACAGAGATAAGATGAGAAAGATTCATAAATATCTCTCTCAAACACTTTATTCTGGGCGTTGTTGCTTGAATGCAAATGAGGAGAAAAGAGCTGGCCTATAGTAGAGGGTGGGGGCGTGGCCAAACTCTCCGCTCTGAGCCCTCAGCTGATCCATTTCCGTGTTTTTGCATGGGGGGAGAGATTTGAAGCGTTCCATGGAAAAATAAACACATTTCCACAGAAAATAAAATTAAACCACTGCTGTTCAAAGGTCCAGAGGCTCAGATAAAGGACTTCCGAGCCTAGAAACACTCGGACGTGCCTCCAGGCAAATAAAAAAATGCATTTCGCATTGCCTAGCGCATTCGCAGTCCAAACTCTCTGGGCGGGATTTACAGAGACGCTGAGTACAGACAGACGGGGGTGGAACTGCATTTGCATTTCTCTTTTCAATCTGACGTCAATAAGGTGCCTTGTTCAAAATCGCCCGTTTGAGCTCCGATTTTTTGTAACGCAGAAAAGGATCGCAAATGCTCAGTTTAGACATGTCGCAACTTTTAACCATGGGGGGGGCCTAAACAGGGTAGGGGAGCTCACATTAACGTTCAAAAACCTCAGAAAGTGAAAATTTCATGCCATGGGACCTTTAAAGTGGAGCATTACAGACAAAGCAATTGAATCCATGACGACAAGCAGGTCACGGACCCTTCACCGGAAAGGTTACGTAGTGTACCATTAACATTTCAAACATACAAGAAGAAACAGGTCAAATCTAAAATAATTAATAAAGAAAACGTTATTTCAATGTGCATTAAAGGTTCACTATGTAACTTTTTGGTTGGGAGTTTGTCATCTGCTTGTATCTATGGATATGTCATTGCTCGGCCTGGAATGTTCCACAGTATGACATTAAACAGCTCTGCCTTATATTTATTAAATTACAGATGGTTTTATAGCTCAAAAATACCTAGAAAAATAGGCATTCTGACTGCTAGCGGGGTCGCCTCTCCACAGATCTGACCTGTAACTTAGTCTAGTTTGGTTTGAAGATAAAAAGGTCCAATATCAATAGCGTGAGGCATTCCAAAGAAAAGCATGGGACGGACCCTCCAGCAGAAAAGTTACACAATGCACGTTTAACAAAATGTATTCTGGCTTTTGATATTGGTTTCGTAAAGTAGCAATAACGAAAATAGTCAGATTTGAACCTTTTCCTTTTTACATACTGTATCATACCTGGAAGTCGGTGCCGAGGTCGCGTCCGAAGGTGGCTATGGGCGAATCTCTGGACATGGAGGTGACCGTGGACAGGAAGCTGCTGGATTCCGTGAGATTTGGCATCGGGGAAAGATCATCCGTCCTGTCCCTGAACGCCTCTCCAACATGCTCCAGTTTCTCCATAAAAATGTGCAACTCCGTCCGGAAGGCCTTCATCCGTGTGTTTATGGTGTCCAAAACTTGAGTATCGGGTTTGGAAGTGGAAGAACTGCTAGCATCTGTCGCTTCTCCAGTTGTTAGCAACAATCTTCCTTCGTAAACCAAGCTATCCGTATCAGTTATAAGTCTATCCACAGTCTTGCCTAACCTGTCTGCTTCCCGTTTCACATTGTTAAAAGACTCCCTCTCTTCTCTTCTACGGTTAGCTAGCTCAATAGCACTTAGCTCGCTACCATCTGAAGGCTTGATACTACCAAACCCAGACGTACCCGTTTTTTCAAATAGATCATCTGAATCACTCTCCCCGCCGATTGGACCCTCGCGTTTAGGCTGTAGAAGCATTAGCCTGTTAGCTTCTTCCTCTTCCGCCGCCTGATCCGCGTCACTCTCCCTCGGGCTAGCTGTGCGTGCTCCAGTGTTAGCAGCTAAATCGTAACGCTGGACGTTGGAAAGTAGCACGCGGTTTTCGTACTGTAGCTTCATGACTTTGCCGCTAAGTTCGTTGATCTGTATTCGCGCCGATTTGAGCTCTTCCATGATTAAGCTAGACCCATTCCCGCTTTTGAACAACCCCGCTTCACTGCTTTCTTCTCCAGTTGCGCTACTCCCGCTAGGCCCGAATTTAAAACGATTCAATTCGGATGTTAGCTGCCGGTTATGATCTTCAATTTCAGATATCGACCTTCTTAAAAGCTCCGCCTCCTCTTCCACAAACTGTAGGTGGCGCCGTAACTCGCTGGCCGATTCTAGCGCATCCCCTCCGTACGGCGAAGAAGGCATGCTCGAAAACGGTTCGCGACCAAAACAATCGCGTTCATACTGGCAACGGATGTCCTCGTTTTCCGCACGCAAGCTACGATTCTCGACTTCCAGCTCTACGATCTTTCTACCCAAGATGTTAGCTTCTTCTTCTACTAATTTGAGACGTAGTCGTAGTTCGGCCTCCCGCGTGGAGTGAGGGCCCCCTCCTGAGCATTCGGCTAGCGGTAGCGGGCTGTCCACGTCTCCATAAACAGACTTGTATTTCTGTAGTTCTTGCTCCAGTTCATCCTTTTCGCGGCTAAGTTTCGCCATCTTCTTCCTCATTAGACTGGACTCTTCTTTGACGAACTGCAGCTGACAGCGAAGGTCTGCACTGTCCTCCTAAAAATAACAGAGAAAACGGGGTCAGTTCATTGCTATGTTCTTAATGCTGCCTTGAATGTAGAACTGTAAGATAGCAATCCATCCAGTATAGTTAGCTGAACATCCAAAACTGCAAGTATGGCAAGACAATAAAGTTATAAAGGAGTTCTGCAGCATTTTCAAGTTTTCAGTGTTTGTTTTAATGGAATATAAATCTTTTACACCAAACAACTTGAGTATGTAAGTGGTTTAGTTGTATACTTTTTTGGTAGCGGGTCCACCAGTTACTTGTCTCTATAAAGATGTTATTGCTGTACCTCCAGTATTCCAAATTATGGCATTAAACTTTTCAATCTCCATAGAAACAAGCAGGAGACACCACCAGGCCAATAAAAAGGTGCGATCTGTGATGAGGCGACCACACTCACAGTAAGAATGCATGTTTTTAAAAGGTATTTTTAGCAATAAAAACGCCCTCATTGAATAAATTAATTTTATACAAGTTTAATAAACTTTGTCCAGTTGACAAATTGAATTTCTCCTTTTACCATGGATTCTACCTGGACGAAAGGGATTTTTCACACAAGTTTAATACCATACTGTGTTACATTACAGGCAATAACATTTCCATGGTAGCAGACACAAAACCTGAAAATTTACCAAATAAACCTTTAAAGGGACAGTGTGTAAGATTTTTACCCGTTAATTATTAAAATTGAAGATACCCATTCAAAAATACATTGTTTTCCAAGCCTTTTCACTTCCATCATGAAATCAAAGTATTCTTTTGGACTTAGATATAGTCACATAAAAGGGGGATCTTCCCCACGCAGAGGCAGCCATTTTGAATACGAGAGCCGCAGAAGGACATTTGGGCTCCGCCTTCGCCTTCGGCAAGGCTCGTGGTTTTGGGTAAGTTTGGGTAGTTTGATCTCAAAGGGGCCGGATCAGAAAACTCATGGTATATATACCCCAAAAATAGCAATAAGTCCAAATATTTGTGCAGAGAAACGCAAATTTATTACAGAAGTCTTTTTTATTTGATTTAAGATTATATTCCTTGAGCACCTCCATTTGTTGCAAACACACCAAGCATACAGGTTTCCTATTCACCTCCGTGAACAAATAGGAATTAGTCAATTTTTCTTGGAAAATCCTGCACTCGGCGTCCACTTTTCTCATTTTTGACATTTCGCTGATGAGGGTGTCACAATGGTCCTTTAAGAGCGTTTGGAAAGAGGGAAGTCTTCAATTGCTTCTATGGTGGGAGGCTATGCACAGAGGCGCTGGAGACGCTCCTATGCTAAACTGCGCAGAAAATTACTAATATTTTAATAGAAAATTAAAACATAATTTAAATATTTTAATACAAAATCAGCCGAGGGCCAGATTAAAGGTCGTGGAGGGCCGGATCCCTGGTCTAGACCTTGATTTGGTCCTGGCGTCCTAGTTTTCTACTAAGAGACACTTAAAGGTTCACTAAGAAACGTTCTGGTTGAGGTTCTGCCACAAGCTTGTCTCAGGTGACGACCACCATGGAGAGGTGACCTGCGCTCATAAAAATAAGCAATAAAATACCTGTAACTTTTAAAGCCATAATGTTGAACACTCCAGGCAAAGCATCACCATGGAGACAAGCAGGAAAGTGACCCTCCCCATCAGAACAGTTATATTGCACTTTCAATTTTTCCCTCACTCCTTGGTTTACTTGCATAGGTTTTATTGGTAGTTTTCATATTCAATGGGGACAAGAGCCAGTTTTCCTGATTGATTACACCGTTACCACGGAATATCCAAAAGGCGAATCTGATCAGTTTTATTACGACACTAGACCCAAGAACTTGCTGTACTAAAACAAAAATCTGCATTTTAACAATATCCATTTTAACTGCCCCATCTGTACTAAAAGTGCGCTAGATAACTTTTTGCTATGGATATGTCTTTGCTCTGCCTGGAATATTCCACAGTATGACATTAAACAGCTCTACCTTACATTTTTTACATTACAGCTAGTGTTATAGCTCAGAAAAATCTAGAAAAACAGGCACTCTGACTGTGAGTGGGGTTGCCTCTCTGCAGATTTGACCTGTAACTTGGTCTTGGTCTTGTTGTAAATGTAAATAAAGCAATACAAAGTGAATGCAGACACTGTATTTACCTGGTTTGTGGATTTCTTGTCTTTGAAACTGTCTCTGCCTCCTCTCCTCCGCTGGGTCATCTGCAAAAAATGAGAGAAATCACTTAGTTCAGACTACAACGCACACAGAACAATGAAGAAATGTGAAAATGACAATGATAGTTTGATTGCGAGATGGTCCTTGGTGTTTTTACGTTCTGAAATTGTTGTCGTTTTCTGTCTTGTACATATTTGGGAGATCATTTCGGAGCACTGGATGGTACAGGTGAAACATTTCTGGGCAAAATGGGCTTATCCAAACAATAAACAATCAAAGGCACCATATGATATAGTACAGGGGTGTCCAAACTATGGCCCAGGGGTCAAATCCGGCCCTCTGACCAATATTGTTGGCCCCCAGGGATCCTGCTGAATCGGCCCAAATGATCATAAAGCCACTAAGCAGTACTTTTTACTTCAAATTCCCGTATCTCGATCACTGCAACCTCAATAACAACTCACCGCATTATGATACAGATCTAAAATTTACGTTCTAGGACATTTAAAGGTGTTGTGGCGCCGTCAAACTCATATAAAATGCATCTATCTGAGAGTCTCACTGTACTCACCAGCTCTACGGCCCTCCACTATGAATATGTTTGTATATGTGGCCCTGGTATAGACTCCTGATATAGTACAAATCTTCAAGTTATTACATAATTACTACTTATTGTTTTATGTTTTCATGATTTTTCAGGCTTAAACACATGTAAATGGACATAGCTACACCACTAGCCGCCATGTTCCAAATAGGCCGTGAGCATGGGCACAATTCCAGCTGCATCGACTCTGACTCCAATTCGCTTTGTATTGAAAAAACATTGCTCTTCATTCTGAGGTGAGCTGTCAGGCTCATCTTTTTGGTCTTAACATTTTTGTATTAAAGATCCCATGAAATTGTACTTCTTGGTGCTTTTATATGGCGACTTAATGGTTCGCTAATACTGTAAATGAATCCTTCTTCAAAATCAACACTCAGTGCATGGGAGAGCCTCATGAAGACAGTCAGAGTCATAAATATGTCTCTCAAATGCTTTATTCTGGGTGTTGTTGCTTGAATGCAAATGAGGAGGACAGAGACAGGCCAGTGCAGCGGGTGGGTTGTGGCCAAATACCCCGCTGTTTCCTGGATTAGTGGTGCGCTGTGTGCTTTCACCCACTTCCGTGTTTAAGCGCAGAGGAAGATATGAGAAGCATTCCATTAAAAAAAACACATTTCCACAGAAAATAAAATTAAACCACTGCTGTTTCAGAGGTTCGGAGGCTCGGGTAAAGGACACCCGAGCCTGGAAACACTCTCACGTGTCTCCAGGCAAATAAAAAAACGCATCTTGGATTTCGTAGCTCCTTCGTGGTCCAAATACTCTGGGTGTGATTTCCAGAGATGGTGGGTAGACATCCAGATGGGGGTGGAAACCTTTACGCGGGTGTGACGTCAGAAAGTTCCCTTGTTCAGAATCTCCCGTTTGGGCTGTCTTTTTTTCAAACGCGGAAAAGGACCGCAAATGCTCAGTTTACACATTTCGCAACTTTTACCCATGGGGGGGCCCTAAGCAGGGTAGAGGAGCTCACATTAACGTTCAAAAACCTCAGAAAGTGAAAATTTCATGCCATGGGACCGTTAACCCACTCTACATGATCCTGGTGCTTTGATTTTGCTATTTTGTCTGTAAATTCCTATTTCTAATATGAAACATGGCTCCAAAGTCGCTCCATAACTGCTAGCCTCTGTGAGCTTCATTTGGCTCGAATCAGACACTACGGGTGACGTCATAGTCCACTTTTTATAGTCCATGGTAACTACTTAATTAAGCTATGCCTTTATTAGTCTCACAGTGGGGAAATTCCAGTTCTGCATTTAACCCATCCTGTTATTAGGAGCAGTGGGCAGCACATTACTGCGCCCGTGGACCATCTCCATGATCTTCTTGCTTCGGTTTGGTCAGGACCTAAGCTGGAGGATTTACCTGTGGTGCATGTTTTGGGTTGGTGGGGGAAACCGGAGTGCCCGGAGGAAACCCACCCAGACACAGGGAGAACATGCAAACTCCACACAGAAAGGCCCAGGCGACCCGGGGATCGAATCCAGGACCTTCTTGCTGTGAGCCAATATGTTGAACACTCCAGGCAAAGAAGAAGAAGAAGCAACTTTATTGATCTCACACTGGAGAAATTCCTCTCTGCATTTAACCCATCCTGTTATTAGGAGCAGTGGGCAGCACATTACTGCGCCCGGGGACCATCTCCATGATCTTCTTGCTTCGGCTTGGTCAGGACCTCAGCTGGAGGATTTTTACCTATCGTGCATGTCAATCACCAGCAGCCAAACCCGGATACGAAACTTGATACGTAATATGCATATTCATGGATGTATGTGATATCTGGGTCTGAGGGAAAAGGGGGGTTGTCACTTTTTACGTGTCTGGGTAAGGCTTGCACACCATAAGCACTGGAGCGCAGATTTTGACCCAGAGCTCTGTATTAGAAATATTGTTAGGGGAATAAACATATGGTTGATTGAACCTTTTTGAATCTTGGTCGTCTCTGATAGAACACGTAATACACAAAAACTCCTACTCCCCTTTAATCGCCTTTACATCGTACAGCAAAAGAACCAAAAGTACAATTCAAGCAAGTTTTAAGAAACACTGTCCTATATAAGTCCAAGTGTGCTGTTGTGTTTGTCTTCTTTCTTGTTCTATATGGACCTCTTGGGGTCTGAAATAAAACTTGATTAATTGACCAAATTCCTTTAGTCCTCCAGGTACTGTCCAGTTTAGCAGCTCTGTTTTATTTCACTGTGGGCGGAGTTTAGGTGTTTAATCCCACTTTAAATGCTGAAAATGCATGTTATCGATTAGAAAGCCAGGTCTCGCTCTGACACTTTCAGGTCAGAGAGTTGGTTGGGTTCAATGTCTGTGTACATTGATGCTGATCTGGTGTATTTTCTATAAAGCCCTTACTCATGAGCAGGTGCACCGGAAACCGCTACATATGGGGCCTCTATTTGTGCATCTGACTCGGCAATATCCTGAAACACTGTAAATCTGGAGATATCTTACATAATGCACACACACAGGTCAGATAAGAAGAGAAAGTACCAAGATTTAGCAGTGTTTGAAATCTGATAATCTCTATGGCACGCACACATCAACAACAGGCATACTGAAAGAACAAAGGGACGCATAAAATAATTGGAAGCTTGAATTTCAATTTAAAGGGTCCATATTAATCTATTTTCTGTTATGATTTTATGTTATGATGTTGTTTCCTCCTCAAAACATACCTAATGTTGTGTTTTTGTTTCATTCACACAAACTCAGCATAATTAGGCTGAGCAAATTAAAAAGTTTAAATCAGTCTAAGTCCTATAAGGGGAAAAAAAATCACATCTATCTCCCTCTTCAGAGCTCTAGAAGATATGGTTCATCTTGTGACATCATCAGGTGGTAAGAAGCGCTATTCTGTGATTTTAAAGTTTGTTCACTTCACTGTTGTGATGACATTAAATGACTGAACCAGGACTAAACTAAGACTAAACTAGGACTAAACCAAGGACTAAACCAAGGACTAAACCAGGACCAAAACAGGACTAAAACAGGACTAAACCAAGAACTAAACCAAGGACTAAACCAAGGACTAAAACATGATTAAACCAGGACCAAAACAGGACTAAACCAGGACTCAACCAAGGACTAAAAAAGGACTAACAGGACTAAACCAGGACCAAACCAGGACCAAAACAGGACTAAACCAGGACTAAACTAGGACTAAACCTGGACTAAACCAAGAACTAAACCAAGGACTAAACCAATGACTAAAACAGGATTAAACCAGGGCCAAAACAGGACTAAAACAGGACTAAACCAAGGACTAAAACAGGACTAAACCAGGACCAAAACAGGACTAAACAATGACTAAACCAAGGACTAAAACAGGGCTAAAACAGGACTAAACCAGGACCAAAACAGGACTAAACAATGACTAAACCAAGGTCTAAAACAGGACTAAAACAGGACTAAACCAGGACCAAAACAGGACTAAACAATGACTAAACCAAGGACTAAAACAGGACTAAACCAGGACTAAACAGGACTAAAACAGGACTAAAACAGGACTGAACCAGGACTAAAATAGGACTAAACCAGGACCTAAACCAGAACTAAACCAGTACCAGTACCTTCTAATTCTGCCCTGCCCATGTTGTTTTAGATCAATTTGCCATTAAAAAAATGTTCAAATTATAACATAATAATGCACAGTGTCATAGATTATAACTAGCCTAAACAGCAGGCTCAAGCACAATTTGTCTTCTTTAATACAGAATTATAAGGTGTTTTTCCGGGAAATACTGAAATTCTCTGTGTGACTGTCCTCTCCTCCTTCTATAACAGAATTCACATGACTGAGAGTGCTTCTAGAAAGAAAACTCTCCACAAATACACAGCTTTAAACTCAAATAAAATCCTCCATCTTTATCAGGTCTGAGCCGCACGCCAGGCTGTAACAGATAGGGACCTAACAGAGGATATACAGAGAGAAGAGAGGGGGAGAGCGAGAGGAAATGCAGGGAAAGAAGAGACAGAGTAGAGAGAGAGACGACCAGGAGAGAGGAAGAGAATGAAAGAAGAGAGAGGGAAGATACAGAGTATAAGGTAACAGAGGGGGTGAAATAAGGGGAAAAAGATGGTGAGAGAAAAGAGAACGACAGAGAAGAGAGGGAGTAAAAGAACGAGGATGGAACTTGAGTGTGAGAGGAGAGAAGATATGGAGGGAGGCAGAAATGAGAGAGAAGGAAAGAGACACATATAGAAGGAAGACAGACAAGAGAGGGAGAGGGGTAGAGGTTGCTTTGCATGTTCCATAGTACAACATTAAAGGGATAGTGTTTTTTTATGTTAATCTGTATGGGTTTCCTTCTAAAAGTTACGTGTGTTGACACCGGCTTACCTCTGACACTCTCAGCTGATCCTGGTTCGGCTCGCTTTCTGGAGCCCACGTAAGTAGGTCCGGCAACTTCCCTGAAACATTAAAGGGATATGCCACCCCCAGGGCAAATTTGGGCATCTCCCCACAGTCCAGAGACTAAAATAAGTGGTGGAAAGCGTTTTCCTGCTCATCCAGCCATTGTCCGAGTCTGTCGCCACTGACCGCCGCGGTATCTGCAGCTCCTCCGCCTTAGACTGGAGTCTAACGTCGCCAGAGAAAGATTTCGGCCAAAAGGAATTAATTTGCTCGATGCGTCTCCCAATTACTTTATGTGTAGTGCGCATTCATATCGAGTGCATATAAATGTGCAAATCAACACAGAGAGCTTGCCTTGGTCATTTTGGGTGGGAACTATTTTCCAGTGCGGAAGAATACAGTCGAATCACGCAGTACGCTGCCAGGGGAATCCCTGTTACGCACCAGGAAGGGAGTTCCCCTGTTGCACAACGTGGTGCGTGATTCGACTGTATTCTTCCGCACTGGAAAATAGTTCCCACCCAAAATGACCAAGTCAAGCTCTCCGTGTTGATTTGCACATTTATTTGCACTCGATATGAATGCGCACTACACATAAAGTAATTGGGAAACGCATCGAGCAAATTAATTCCTTTTGGCCGAAATCTTTCTCTGGCGACGTTAGACTCCAGTCTAAGGCGGAGGAGCTGCAGATACCGCGGCGGTCAGTGGCGACAGACTCGGACAATGGCTGGGTGAGCAGGAAAACGCTTTCCACCACTTATTTTAGTCTCTGGACTGTGGGGAGATGCCCAAATTTGACCTGGGGGTGGCATATCCCTTTAAATAAATCTTGTTTTTCTTCTCAAAACAAAACATTTGTTAGAAAGGTGATATATTTGCGTCCGAAACAGTTGTCCACGAAACATCCAGCAGCGTATTTCGCATTTGCGTATTGTCTCTCTCCACTTGTATCACTACGTATCACTATCAGCCTGTTCACTTTCAGCGAAGTTTACAAGTGAACAGGCTGATAGAGTTAACATGGGCGTAGTGATACAAGTGGGGAGAGAGACAATACGCAGATGCGAAATACGCTGCTGGATGTTTCGTGGACAACTGTTTCGGACGCAAATATATCACCTTTCTAACAAATGTTTTGTTTTGAGAAGAAAAACAAGCTTTATTTAAAGGGATATGCCACCCCCAGGTCAAATTTGGGCATCTCCCCACAGTCCAGAGACTAAAACAAGTGATGAAAAGCGTTTTCCTGGTCACCCAGCCATTGTCCGAGTCTGTCGCCACTGACCACCGCGCGAGCTGCTGCTCCTCCGCCTTAGACTGGAGTCTAACGTCGCCAGAGAAAGATTTCGGCCAAAAGGAATTAATTTGCTCGATGCTTTTCCCAATTACTTTGTGTGTAGTGCGCATTCATATCGAGTGCAAATAAATGTGCAAATCAACACGGAGAGCTTGCCTTGGTCATTTCGGGTGGGAACTATTTTTCAGTGCGGAAGAACATGGCCGAATCACGCACCACATTGTGCAACAGGGGAACTTCCTTCCCGGTGCGTAACTGGGATTCCCCTGGCAGCGTGCTGCGTGATTCGGCCATGTCCCTCCGCACTGAAAAATAGTTCCCACCCAAAATGACCAAGGCAAGCTCTCCGTGTTGATTTGCACATTTATTTGCACTCGATATGAATGCGCACTACACAGAAAGTAATTGGGAAAAGCATCGAGCAAATTAATTCCTTTTGGCCGAAATCTTTCTCTGGCGACGTTAGACTCCAGTCTAAGGCGGAGTAGCTCCAGATACCGCGGCAGTCAGTGGCGACAGACTCGGACAATGGCTGGGTGAGCAGGAAAACGCTTTCCACCACTTATTTTAGTCTCTGGACTGTGGGGAGATGCCCAAATTTGACCTGGGGGTGGCATATCCCTTTAATGTTTCAGGAAAGTTACCGGACCTACTTACGTGGGCTCCAGAAAGCGAGCCGAACCGGGATCAGCTGAGAGTGTCAGAGGTAAGCCGGTGTCAACACACGTAACTTTTAGAAGGAAACCCATATAGATTAACATAAAAAAAAACAAAAAACGCACTATCCCTTTAACCCCTCGTACTATTCCCCTTCCCCTTTATCTACGTCTTTGTCTTGCCCCTCGATACCGAGCTGAGAGGGCTCAGGGTACGAATGTTCCCCTAAGAAATGGGACGCCACTCGATTACCGTTTGCGTCATCGTCCCTTGCCTCTACCTGGCTGCTACGTCTACAGAGGTGACAACAATTGACGCAAACAAACATAAACAAATGTCAAGGATTATCAGGTATCTCAGCTCGACAAAAAACTAGTTTGTTTATGCATGAAAGTTCGATGAAAACGATGTCGGCTAAACAGACATCGCTACAATTAAAACCACAACAACAGTTCACTAAAAGTAACGTAGAACATAAGCGTCATAATTGTAAACCTGCTAAACTGTTAATCGATAATTACAACTGCTGAAAATACATTTATGAGACTCCTTGGCTGGTCGAAGTGACGCTGCCATCCTGATCCCAAAACCTGTCTGTGCTTGTAGGCGTACCCCTTCGTTTCAAGTCTGGTCGAGAGCTTACTTCGCTTCAAGGGGTACGTAGCCCTCGGTCGTGACACACCTTGCCCTCACATGAACGCGCAAAACCAAGGGGTAGGGGTAAGACGAAGGGGTAAGACAGAGAAATGGGACACAGCCTAAACCAATTTATCGTCATGGAGACAAGCAGGCTAAGTTACATGTCAGATCCGGAGAGATGCCTCCACTCACAGTAGCAATGCATGTTTTTCAATGTATTTTAGAGAAATAAAAACAACCTTAACTAATGCATGATAGAACTTTCTAGCCAAAGCAATGAACTTATGAAGTAGAAACTATAATTCTTTGCTCTATTTAAGTGCACTAACTCGAAAAAAACAGATGATAGCGTTATGTGTTAAGTTTAAATGAGAAAATACAGTCAGCTGGTGTGCCCCCTGCTGGTGGAGTTGTGAGCAGCAGTAAAGAAGATCCCCGCAGGAGCTTCGCACTCACTGAGCCTAATCCCCGTCTCCCCAGAGATCAGCTTTGTCAGTGGAGCTGAATTAAACCAGGGCTGTGAGAGTGACACTATGTTATAAAGGGGACGGGGGGGTCAAATGGGGCTACTATTAGGGTCAAACATAATCTGCTCTAGTCAACAGGAGAAGCTGGCAACAGATACATAGAACAGGCCACATACTGTCCCTTTAAAGCTAAATGTTATAATGTTGTTACCTCCTCAAAAACAAACCTGGATTTGTGTTTTGTTTCATTCACACACGTTTGAGTAAGCCTTTATTACTAGTCTGACATCTACAAAGCTTAAAGGTCCCATGGCATGAAATTTTCACTTTCTGAGGTTTTTGACCGTTAATGTGAGCTCCCCTACCCTGTTTAGCCCCCCCCCCCCCATGGTTAAAAGTTGCGAAATGTCTAAACTGAGCATTTGCGATCCTTTTCTGCGTTACAAAAAATCGGAGCTCAAACGGGCGATTTTGAACAAGGCACCTTATTGACGTCAGATCAAAAAAAGAAATGCAAATGCAGTTCCACCCCCGTCTGTCTGTACTCAGCGTCTCTGTAAATCACGCCCAGAGAGTTTGGACTGCGAATGCGCTAGGCAATGCGAAATGCGTTTTTTATTTGCCTGGAGGCACGTCCGAGTGTTTCTAGGCTCGGAAGTCCTTTATCTGAGCCTCTGGACCTTTGAACAGCAGTGGTTTAATTTTATTTTATGTGGAAATGTGTTTATTTTTCAATGGAACGCTTCAAATCTCTCCCCCGTGCAAAAACAAGGAAATGGATCAGCTGAGCGCTCAGAGCCGAGAGCGGAGAGTTTGGCCACACCCCCACCCTCTACTATAGGCCAGCTCTTTTCTCCTCATTTGCATTCAAGCAACAACACCCAGAATAAAGTGTTTGAGAGAGATATTTATGACTCTTTCTCATCTTATCTCTGTTTCTCATGCACTGAGTGTTGATTTTGAAGAAGGATTCATTTACAGTATTAGGGAACCATTAAGGAGCCATATAAAAGCATCAAGAAGTACCATGTCATGGGATCTTTAAAATTCTCTGATGTCATGAAGTTAACAGCTACTTTTTTCTTTAGTTCAGTAGAGATTGGAAATTCCAAGGCTGAAATTATCCAGATTATGCTAGTGAAGGTGTATGGATTTTAAAAACACAGTGGAGCACTATTCATTACATCATAAGGTAGTACAGAGTGTTTTGTGTTTTAAAGAACTCAGCCTAAATATGCAGAGTTTGTGTGTTAAACATGTGAATGAAACAAAACACAACTCCAGGTCTGTTTGTGATGAGGAAACAACATTATACATAGATCAGAAAATATTGTAATATGGGTCCTTTAAGTCAAATGTACAATCACTGGTGCAGGCCCGGGCAGTGCCAGGCTGTGCCAGTCTGTGCCAGTCTGTGCCAGGCCTGAGGTTGAATGAACTGTCCTGGGACCTGCTCCACTCAATCGACCAAACAGAAGCACACACACACAAGGCCAGGCTGTGTTCACGCTTAAGTACACCACAGCATGTCTGGGACTGACCTTGGATTAAACTAGGTAAACATGGACTATACCAGGACTAGACCAGGACTAGAACAGGACTAGAACAGGACCAGAGTGGTGACTGGTGGCTACAGAACTGTTTAGGAGATGGAGATATTTATCCATCCATAGAGACCAAACCAGACCATCAATTTTCTTCCACTTATCCGGGGCCGGGTCACAGGGGCATAAGTCTAAGCAGGGACTCCCAGATTTTCTTCACCCTGGACACTTCCTCCAGCTCCTCCGGGGGGACCCCAAGGCGTTCCCAGGCCAGCCGAGAGACATAGTCCCTCCAGCGTGTCCTGGGTCTTCCCCGGGGCCTCCTCCCAGTGGGACATGCCCGGAAGACCTCCCGAGGGAGGCTTTCAAGAGGCATCCGGAACAGATGCCCGAGCCACCTCAGCTGCTCCTCTCAACGTGGAGGAGCAGCGGCTCTACTCTGAGCTCCTCCCATGTGACTGATCTCCTCACCCTATCTCTAAGGGTGCACCCAGCCACTCTGCGGAGGAAACTCATTTCGGCCACTTGTAACTGCAATCTTTCGGTCATCACCTCAATAACATTCAAGTCTTACTTTTTGAATGTAATTTTGAAGGTAGGCTGACATATATTACATTTCATCCGTATACGTTTTGAGTACTTCTTCAGCAAAACAAATATTAGTATATTAGTATTTTTACCTTTGACTAACCTGGTTCACACCAAAGTGAAATGTGTGTCACTCTGAGCTGAGTTTGACACATGATCAGTTTGGGATGGCTCTCATCGAAAGAGATCAGAAAAGACAGAATGTTATGATGAATATTTGAATGTGATTGGTCAAACAGCTGAACAAGACCAAAAAAAAAAATCAAACTTATGTTACAGACATCTTCTCTGTCCACAAATACACACAGCCTTTCCCTCTGCGTGACTGGTCTTCAAGATGGAGTCTCCTGAGTTTGTGAACTCAAATATTGTGAGAATCCATCTTGCTGTGCAGGGTTAGCCTCACTACACAAATATGGTTGAGCGCTAGTGCAGGTAAACCCCATCCATGGCTCTGGAGTGAGGTGTGGACTGTAGTTATGTGTGTGTGTGTGTGTGTGTGTGTGTGTGTGTGTGTGTGTGTTTGATGCAGCGTTCATTACAGTGTGAGTGGGCTCTCAGGAGGACAGCACTTAACTCATGATGAAAACACATGTCGAGCAGAGCACAGAGCAGAGGAGAGGTGCACTGCCCCACAGCCACAGGGACCTGAGCAGGGACCAAAACTTACCACGGTTATACAGTTTCTCAGCCCAGTTTCCCTGGCACAGACATATAAGAGCAGCTCTTAGGGTAAAAATCAAATGATTTATTGTTATTATAGTTCTGATTATCCAATAATCAGGAAGTGCCCTGTTAGCATGCTCCGCCTACAATGTTCCACAGTATGGCACATTTGAGGCAAAGCATTAAAGAGGGGATATTATGCAAAATACACTTTCTGGAGCATTCTTGTATATTATAATATTATTCCCTTGTCTCTGAAGTGGTTTTAGATCTCATCCATGCATATTTCAGTAATCTAGCGAGGGCCAATTCAAACTTTCTTTCAGAAAGATTTATGATTCTGTCCAGTGCTCCACCCACAAGCCAATATAATCCATGTTCCTACAATTTTACATAAAAATACACAAAGCAATACACTACAACTTCACAAACCTGGTGAGATGTGTAGTAGTTCGTGTTGTGATAGCGCTCTGAAGGGGGAGTTACTTAGAGCAAAGAGCAAAAAAGGGGGGCCTCAGAGTACCAGAAATGAAGGTAAAACTTATTAAACAATATGTTGTTTTTGGTGAATATAGCATTTTCAAAACAATAAAAGCTAACATGGCGATCTAAATATGGGTTAGCCCCTTTTTAACATCTCCATGGAGACAAACATGGATCAAGTGTCCCACATGTGACATTAGAAACACTCCGGAATACGTCTCCATTGTGGCGTTTCTATTTTTGTAGAATAAGAATCATTTTTGGAGCAGGAGTGGGATTACAGCAAACAATGGGCTCAACAAAAAACCCCAAAGCTAGAAAATCTACAAGGTTAAATGCAATTTGAATGTACAAAAATAGCAAACTCTAAAAGACTATTTTTAATCATTTCCTCCACAAACAAGATATCCTGTTTTATTTTGCTAAAAGCTCCTGACCTTGTAGTTTAGATCTACTCAAACATGTTCTGAAATTATTCCAGTTTGTCAGTTCATATTTCAGTCTTTTTGTCGGCTCTTCTGGACGTCTTTAACCTACAAACTTTGGTAATTTGCAGCTCATGCCCTCAACATTCTGGAGGCTAACTCAAGGCACTACTCTGTCTAAAGCTGTTACTCAAGTTACACTTTAATCTGAGCTTTGTTTTAACACAAATTGACCAGAAAGAACTGACTTAGATTGAACTGCAACAGGTGAGCTGATCTGTGCTGTTAAACAAGTCTCATCTCATTATCTTACAGCCACATGAAACACCTAAGCAGGAAATGTGCTGTTTAAAGGCGTACTGTGTAACTTTTCAGGCAGAGGGTCCTTCAAATGCTTTTCTCCATGGTTATTGCTTTGTCTGGAATGTTTCACAGTATGGCATTAAACCTTTCTATCTTTATGGAGTCATAATGTTTGTTTTTCTAGGTATTTCTGAGCTATAAAACCACCTGTCATTGAATAAATGTAAGGTAGATCTGTTGAATGTCATACTGTGGAACATTCCAGGCAAACAAATGAAATGAAATATCCACGGAAACAAGCAGGTGGTGGACCCCCAACCACAAAAGTTACACAATGCACCTTTAAATCCATTTTGTTTTCAGATGATCTAAAACTTTGCACATCATTCTCGCTAATTCATGCATTTAGTCAGCATGGTAACTTAGACTTAGACAAACTTTATTGATCCACAAGAGAAATTGTTTGGGTACAGTAGCTCACTCATCAAATATAATATATAAGAGAGGGTAACAAAAAATAGATACAATAGCAACCAAAGCGCAATACAGCTCTGGAAAAAAATAAGAGACCACCGCATTTTTTTTCTGAAATCAGCATCTCTACATGTATTACAGCCATTCCATTCCAGCATCTGTTGAATTCCAACACAAACACAAAGCTGAGCTACTTCAGTTCTTGCACCAGGAGTGGAATAAAGTCACTCAAGAACAATGTGAAAGACTTGGACTAAACCAGGTCTGAACCAGAACTAAATCAGGCCTAAACTTGGACTGAACCAGAACTAAACCAGGTTAAAAAAGGGACTAAACCAGGACTAAACTAGGACTAAACCAGATCTGAACCAGGACTAAACCAGGTTAAAAAGGGGACTAAACCAGGACTAAACTAGGATTAAATCAGGCCTAAACTTGGACTAAACCAGGACTAAACCAGGTTAAAAATGGGACTAAACGAGGTCTGAACAAAGACTAAAGCAGGTCTAAACTAACCTGGGAAATCCCAGTCTGCTTTCATTCGTTCCGATCTGAAAGACAGCCTGGCAACTATGGCAAGCAAGCTCTCCCGATTCTGGGAGCCAATCAGAGAGTGGGGAGGGGTGGCAAGACGGTAACGCGTACTACGTGACAAACAGAAACTTGTAGTTGTAGTTTGAACTGACAACTGACATGATTGGCTATGGGCTACGTATACGCCAAATGATAGACATTCGTAACGCCCAATAAACGGCCTTTGGCGATCGTAAACCACACCTCCGCTAAGAGATATTTCGAAGGTGGCTTCCAGACCATATATCACTTGTGATATGGTCAGGTGTAAACCAGGCAAGGTCTAAACTAGGACCCAAGAACAATGTGAAAGACTTGTGGAGAGCATGCCAAGACGCATGAAAGCTGTGATTAAAAATAAGGGTTATTGCACCAAATATTTATTTCTGAACTCTTCTTAAGTGTAAACATTAGTATTATGTTGTTTTAAAATGAATTTGATCTTGTTTCTTTGTTTTCTTCGCATGAAAACATGTATCTTGTTATTTTGACCATTTGTCATTTTCTGCAAATAAATGCTCTAAACGATAATATTTTTATTTGGAATTTGGGGGAAATGTTGTCAGTAGTTTATAGACTCAACAACAATGTCAACAAAAATGCTCTTTTTGCCCAAACACAAACCTATAAGCAGTAAAATGAGAAAAACTGATAATTTTGCAGTGGGCTCTTATTTTTTTCCAGAGCTGTAGACCAGTGTCAAATGAGACATAATTATAAAAATATAAAATGATAATAAATGTATATGTACAAATCAGAATAAAATAGAAAAATAAGTAATAACATACAATATATCAACTGCTGTACATAACCCCCCCCCCAGCGAGGTATTAGAATAAACTACCACAGCATTCGCTCCCCACAACAGCCTGTTCTATTTCTGATACCAAGAACGCGTGGAGAGACTGGCTTCATAATGGGATTTGACGGGAAATAGTGTGAAAAGACAGGGCATAAAAGAAGGCTAGAAGGATGGATAGAGGGATGGAGGGATGGACGAGAGGAGGAGACAGTTAACACCCTGTAATATAAAGCCTTGGACAGACTAAGACCCCAACACAGCAGAATGAAAGTGGCTCAAAGCACAAAGCTCTAACCCGCCATTTGAAATCTTTAGCTGCAGATTATATTTGCGCAATCTGGATGAACACTTAATCCAGTTTGATAAGAGAATTAATAAGGGAATACATCAAACGGCGTCTTAGCGTTTGTGGATTGAAAATTAGCATCCCAGAGCACTGTACAGAATAAATGTGTAAGGAGAGAGACTAAAATAAAAAAAATAATAATAATAAAAAAAGGTCCTATATTACAAAAAATTGACTCTTGTGAGCTTTAAACCATGTTATAATGTTACTTCATCAAAAACAGACCTGGAGTTGTGTTTTGTTTCATTCACACATGTTTGAGTACCGTACTTTTCGGACTATAAGCTGCTACTTTTTTCTCACACTTCAGACCCTGCAACTTATAATAAGGTACGGCTTGTGTATGGATTAATTCTTTATCAAGACAGCGAATGCAGCGCGTAAACCTAGCTCCACTAGTTTTCCGCCCTGTGGCTATAATTGAAAAGATCCGTTCGGCATTTATACCACTTACAACTACATATATATTACAGTGATGATGTGTTTAAGGTATTACATTATTTTATTTTGCCGGGATATTTCTTCTTACGATGTTAAACATGTGCACAGGTTGAAATAAAACAAATATATCTGTATTTTATATTTGTTTGCGACAACTGAAGTAAAGCACTGCCTTATGGGAAATTCCCACGGCCAGAGAATTGATCCATCATGGCACTAGTTGCGTTTCTCATGAAAGTGAATAGAACGGTGAAGATTGTGGTAGTGTGGTCAAGTGTAGTCAAAGTATAAGAGGAGATAAGAGGAGATAGACGGACGGTCGGATACTTAGCATTACAGACGCTCCTCCACATACGAACATTACAAACAAAACTGTCCATAGGTCGAAAATTTCAAAAGTGCTGTACATGTACATAAGTGAGTTTTTGTATTTAGCGACTATTCCGACTTCCGGGTAGTGCTTATTTCCGTCGCTGATGCACAGGCAGGGCGCTGCGATCGTGTGCCCAGCATCCCCCAAGCATCACACTCTCTCCTCTGCCCACTCAGTTGAAACTACCCAAGTGTTCAGACGTATCTCTTGCAGTGTTACAAACTTTGTTGTTTTATCGGTAAATAATTCTTGCATCCGTAATCCAATATGGTTGGTGAAAAGCAAAAAGCTTCTAGTGAAAGTGGAACACACACACACGTTCTCTCTCGCTCGCTCGCTGGCTCTCTCTCTCTCTCAGCTGTGTCTACTGCGTCTGCCTATGTGTCTCTCTCTTCTTTTTATCTCATCAGTTTTCCATATTTTTAAAAAGCATATTGTTTTGTTATTATTTAGTGTTATTTAAATGCAGTACAAATCCATATAGATTACTTATACAAGCCTTAAAGATCCCATGACATGGTACTTCTTGATGCTTTTATATGGCTCCTTAATGGTTCCCTAATACTGTAAATGAATCCTTCTTCAAAATCAACACTCAGTGCATGAGAAACAGAGATAAGCTGAGAAAGAGTAATTTTTCTCACTCTGAACACTCTATAATGGGCGTTGTTGCTTGAATGCAAATGAGGAGAAAAGAGCTGGCCAATAGTAGAGGGTGGGGGCGTGGCCAAACGCTCCGCTCTCCGCTGTAGCTCACAGCTGATCCATTTCCTTGTTTTTGCACAGGGGGAGAGATTTGAAGCGTTCCATTGAAAAATAAACACATTTCCACAGAAAATAAAATCAAACCACTGCTGTTCAAAGGTCCAGAGGCTCAGATAAAGGACTTCCGAGCCTAGAAACACTTGGACGTGCCTCCAGGCAAATAAAAAAACGCATTTCGCATTGCCTAGCGCATTCGCAGTCCAAACTCTCTGGGCGTGATTTACAGAGACGCTGAGTACAGACAGACGGGGGTGGAACTGCATTTGCATTTCTTTTTTCGATCTGACGTCAATAAGGTGCCTTGTTCAAACTCGCCCGTTTGAGCTCCGATTTTTTGTAACGCAGAAAACGATCGCAAATGCTCAGTTTAGACATTTCGCAACTTTTAACCATGGGGGGGCCCTAAACAGGGTAGGGGAGCTCACATTAACGTTCAAAAACCTCAGAAAGTGAAAATTTCATGCCATGGGACCTTTAAACATACATTCCCTTCTAAAGAATGCCCTATAACGACTTACGAACAAATTCAGCAAACGAACGGCCGTTCAGAACGTAACTCGTTCGTAAGTTGAGAAGTGCCTGTATAGTTTAGTAAAATGAATCGAGGAGGGGGGCGAAAAATGTGTGGAACCTGGACACAGATGACGTTATCGATCGGGTTGCGGACTCGCGGGTTGCGGATCGCACTTCGCATGAAAGTAAGACACTTTTTGTTTTTAATTATGGCTGGGTTGAGCATTGATTTCCATGATTTTAATGCAGTTGTTTAATGCATGAGGCTGACGTCTGCCGCTGTTACCTGATGTGCTTTGTGTGTGTAGCCCACTGTTTTAGTATTTTATTCTGCGCGGTTCTGTGCTGGCATGAGGCTACAGGCTGGCCATTTTACAGTTGTTTTACTGCCGTGTTTCTGTCGTGTTTCTGCCGTAGGTGCTGTTCGAATGTACCGGTATTTACGTTAATTAAAATAAAAAAAAAACCTTTTGTGTACCATCTTTCTGTGTAAATACCTCAAGTAACAATGTGGACACCTGCGGCTTATAGTGAGGTGCTGCTTATATATGTACAAATCTTTTTTTTTTTTTTTTTTATTTGGTTGGTGTGGCTTATAATCAGATGCGCTCTATAGTACGAAAAGTACGATAACTTTTTATTAGTATGTCTTCATCTCCAAAGCTCTAAATGCTCCGTTCCACCTTGTGATGTCATGATCCAGTAGTTTTGTTAAGTTAACCCACCTGTAATTTAATAAATATAAGGTAGAGCTGTTTAAAGTCGTACTGTGGAACATTCCAGGCAGAGCAATTTAAACAGTATTTAAACAAACAAACAAGTGATGGACTCCCAACCAAAAAGTTACACACTGCACCTTTAAACTGAGCTAAAATCCACGGGAAAAATCGTACAGTAAACTTTCCGGAGTCATGTAGTGATTTGTAGGCGTGTTATTTTTATAGTGAAAATCAATGCCCAGCTTCAGCACCTGCAGAACCCACACTAAAGATAGGCCCAGAAATGAAGCCTCAGCACAATGTGAAGGTGCATTCATCGAGACGCCACAGATAACCACGGTCCATTTCTTTCGGAACACGGCGTTTCATCAGGTATTCTCTGGATATTGCTGATATTTAATGTAAAAAGATGTGCTGTCTCCTGTCTCCTCCCTCAGCCTAACCTCATATTTTACTTCAGTTCAGTGCGTCAGCTTTAACTCGTTGTACAGTAAGGTACTTCTGTCTCTTCTGTATTTTCATTTAAAGGTCTTATATTGTGCAAAATTGACTCTTGTGAGCTTTAAGCCACTCATCAAAAACACATCTGGAATTCATAAGCCATTTCCAGACTTGTTCTGGAGAGCAGCTACAATTCCTAAATGCCTTATTGCAGGGATGTCAAACATGTGGCCCAGGTGCCAGATCCGGCCCTCCAAGACCTTTAATCTGGCCCTTGGCTGATTTTCTATTAAAATATTTAAATAATATTTAAAATATTGGTAATTTTCTGCGCCTCTTTTCTGCGGAGCTTAGCATACAAAAATGAAAATAAAAATAGAATTTGATCTTGTTTCTTTGCATTGTTTGAGGTCTGAAAACATATCTTTTTTGTTATTTTGACCATTTGTCATTTTCTGCAAATAAATGCTCTAAATCAGGGGTGTCAAACTCATTTTAGTCCGGGGGCCGTATCCGACCTACTTTGATCCCAAAGGGGCGGGATCACAAATCTCATGGCATAAATACCCCAAAAATAGCAATAAGTCCAAATATTTGTGCAGAGAAACACAAATCTATTACAGAAGTTTGTTTTTTATTTGATGAACTCTTTCTTTTACAAAATTATAATATAATGAACCCGAAACTTTAAGAAAAATGCAATTTCAACACAATGTTTTAAAATTAACTTGTATGTATTTTCGCAGAATTTAGTCTTTATTTTGCTCCTGAAACTTGGCATCTTTTAGCTGCAGAAGTGCATCAATATCAGGCACCGTGTCCTGAGGAGCTGCCAACTTCAGAATGTCATTCTTGTGTGTTCGCTTTGAGCGCAGCTTTGTTTTATTAATGTTCATTACTGAGAAGGTAGGTAGTCCCAAACATGCAAAGCAGAAAAGAGGCATAGAAAAGTAGATAACTAAAATATAACTAAAATATTTTAATAGAAAATCAGCTGAGGGCCAGATTAACTCATTCAGTGCCGGCCTGTTTTCAGAATTCTAACCCCAGAGTGCCAGAGGTTTCAGTAGAATTTCACTGATTTTCCAAGACCCACAGAATACTGAGTTCTTTGACTATATAAACATGGGACACATCAAAATAAAGTGTCGACTCTCTTCTTTCACCTGGAAAAAAAATTATGTTTCTAACCTTTTCGGTTCTCAAATAACTGATAGTAGAACATAGGGAAGTTTCAGCAAAAACACTGGTTTTTGAGCAAGAAATGGAGAAAACGAGCGTTTAGTTCAGAGAAGGATTTCGAGCAGATCAGTGACTTTGACATCAATATTTATCGATTTAGTGACACCTCAAACATCTAAAATAACAGAGAAAGAGATTTTTGATGACAAAGTACATTTTTTATTTACAAATATAAGAATATAAGGCTCTGTGAATTGAAAATTCGTTCAAATCAATAGTGCCAAGAGATGTTTACAGGATATAATATCTTTTCCTATAAAATAGAACTTTGTTGAGGCTTTGTCTGAGGCCCAGAGTACAGACCCATAATAAAAACTAATACACACACACACACACACACACACATATATATGTGTACATACACACAAGCCCATGCATAAACCTTTACACACACACAGCTACACACGCACACGCGCACGCACACGCGCGCACGCACGCACACACGCACACACGCACGCACACACACACACACACACACACACACACAACTTCATTCATTACAATTACCACACAGCAGCATTACTGCTCCAAGTCAGTAAACTTCTTCTTTGGCGCTGTCGTAGTTCTGAAGAGACTCCCTGATCCGTGCAGCGCACACATGACACGCCCCCTCCTCGGGCACAGTAGATCTCTGCTCAGACCTCGCTGCTTGATCCGGCTTGTCTCTGCGATCCTCTGATCCAGGATCCTGGGTCCCAAGAGCGATCTGATCGCTCCATAGGCGCTGATCAACAGTTATCTGCTTTTCCTGGTTCTCTGGCCTCGCCATCTTACTACTCTGGCCAATATACCATACACACGCTGCACTCCTCCTTTCTTCCCCGGCTCTGATCGGCTAATAATGATACAACATCGCCATCTACAGGTTGAGAGGTGTGAATTACACCTCAAAAGTTGCTCCAGGCCGTAACCTAGCAACCCCCGCTGAAAAAAGCAATTGACGTCTATAGACGTCACGGCACTCAACGGTTGGATTCGAGGGGACGTCAATAGACGTCTCCGGCACTGAATGAGTTAAAGGTCTTGGAGGGCCGGATCTGGCCCCTGGGCCGCATGTTTGACACCCCTGTTCTAAACAATAATATTTTTATTTGGAATTTGGGGGAAATGTTGTCAGTAGTTTATAGATTCAAACAAAAATGTTATTTTTGCCCAAACATATATCTATAAGTAGTAAAATCAGAAAAACTGATAATTTTGCAGCAGTCTCTTTTTTTTTTCCAGAGCTGTAGTAGTTGCTGCTGTCTCGCCCCTGTCTGTGGCGGTGAAACAGGCGACTGCTGCATCCGGAGGTCGTCACAAAGTCAGGCCCTCCCAGTGCAGACAGGCTCTCGTAAACAGGCTCTGTCTCTGCTGCTCACATCAATAACTCTACACTGTAAAGGAGCACACACAGAGAACAGGTCAGGGTGTTTCAATGGCCTATATTACACTATTTTCTGATTTATGTTATAATGTTGTTTCCTCATCACAAACAGACCTGGAGAGTTGTGTTTTGTTTCATTCACACATGTTTAACACACACAAACACCTTGCGATCTCATGTGCAATACAGTGTTTTTAAACTCCATACACTTTCACAAGAATCATTTGGATCAGCCCTGGAAATACCTCTATCTAATCCGGGGGTGTCAAACATGCAGCCCGGGGGCCAGATCCGGCCCTCCAAGACCTTTAATCTGGCCCTCGTCTGATTTTCTATTAAAATATTTAAATTATATTTAAATTTTCTATTAAAATATTGATAATTTTCTGCGCAGTTTAGCATAGCAGCGTCTCCAGCGCCTCTGTGCGTGGCCCCTCCCACCAGAGCAGCACAAATGAAGACTCCCCTCTTTCCAAACACTCTTAAAGGACCATCGTTTTGACTGTTGACCGTGACATCCTCATCAGCAAAATGTCAAAAATGAGAAAAGTGGACGCCGAGTGCAGGATTTTCCAAGAAAAATTGACTAATTTCTATTTGTTCACAGAGGTGAATGGGAAACCTGTATGCTCGGTGTGTTTGCAACAAGTGGAGGTGCTCAAGGAATATAATCTTAAATCAAATAAAAAGTCTTCTGTAATAGATTTGCGTTTCTGTGCACAAATATTTGGATTTATTGCTATTTTTGGGGTATATATACCATGAGTTTTCTGATCTGGCCCCTTTGAGATCAAAGTAGGTTGGATACGGCCCCCGGACCAAAATGAGTTTGACATCCTTGATCTAATCTGTCTAATATCTACTGAACAAAAGGTAAAAGGAGCTGTTAACTTGAAAACTACCATTTCATGACATCACAAGGTAGACCAGAGCATATTGAGCTTTGGAGATGGAGACAACTCAACTCCAGGTGTGTTTTTGAGGAGGTAACAACATTATAACACGGCTTAAAGCTCACAAGAGTCGATTTTTCGTAATATACTGTAGGACCAATGACCCTATTGGCATTAGGGTTGTTTAAGATGCGTGAAAAGTCCCTCAGTCGTCCAGGTAGAATCCATGATAACAGGAGAAGTTCAATTTGTCAACTGGACAAACTGGAAAGTAGTTAGCTAGGTAGCTCCTCCCCACAGCAAGATATAAGCAAGTGTCTTACCAGTATTCTTATTAGAGCTGACGAAGCCTCTCGGATGAGCGGCGAAACGTTTTCAACCAAACAAACTTTGTCCAGTTGACAAATTGAACTTCTCCTGTTATTAGGGTTGTTTAAGTATCGAAAATCAGATAACCGAGACAAAAACCTGAATCGAAACTTGCTATTCATTGAAGAAGTAGTGCCTGATACTAAAAAAGTCACATTCACAGGTCAGAAATGAACCTTTCCTGATTAGATTTAGAATTATTTAGAGCTGTATCAGAACACGTATAAGAGCACATAGACGAGGGCTACGTTCAGACTGCAGGGCTTAAAGCTCAATTTGGATTTTTTTGTGGAATCTGATTTTTTTGCGAGGTTGTTCACATTTCCAATTAAATGCGACTTGTATGTGATCTCCAGTGTGAACTTTAAACTCCCCAAAATTGTCCCGCATGCGCCTTGGCGGACACGACGAGGTCACATGCAGCGAGTGTGCTGTCGTACCAGAGCCAGAACATGTACAACTTAATTGTTTTAGGGAGGAGATTGAGAAGGACAAGGTTTTTGGCCTTGGCGTTTTGTGGGGCAGTGGCAGCAACGTCCGTAGAAATGACCGTGTTGGTGCTGAGAGTGGTGGGATTGCTTTGTGCTTCACTGCTTCACTGACATGGACTTCATACACAATTTTCGTATGACGAGAAGAACGTTTGTGTACATTTGTGAGCGCCTACTTGTACCGCTCTCACTTGTTGATGACGTGTAGGTCGGAGGAATGTAACCTGGCCGTTCAGACTGAAGTCTCATGTCAAAAGATCGGATATGTATCGGATTTAGGACCACATATCCAAGTGGCCTGGGTCACATTTGAAAAAACCGGATCTATGTTGTTCAGACTGTCATTAAAAGATCAGATACAGGTCGCATTGGGGCAAAAAAAATATCAGATTTGGGTCACTTCAGGCTGCAGTCTGAACGTAGACCAGTGCTTCTTAAATAGTGGGGCGGGCCCCCCTGGGGGGGCGTGGCGTGATGCCAGGGGGGGCGCGTATGACCCTGGGAAACATGTTTTTTTGCTGTACTGTACTAGAACTAAGTGTAATTGCACATCAACAACAGGAGTAGATTTACACACAGTCTCACCATTAACAGAACATCCTCTGTCACAGAAAAAACACGTATATTCCACTGAGTCGTGTCCTTTAGTCCGACAGAAGCTGACGCATCAGTGGCACAAGGAGAGAGCGTTTTTTTTCAGTGCTTTTAGCTTATGCAAATGAGGTGGTTTTAAGTTTCATTTCTGTAAAACGTAAACATATGTGCGCAAAGCTGCATTAAAAACACATTAATATTTGAGTCCTCAGTGCAGTCTTTGTTGTAAGTTTCTTTCTTTTTTTTTGTTTATAATGTTAATAAACGGATACAATGGTGTTCTAAAAACAATTTTCTAGACAAATAATACTATTTATAGTCGCGCGCAGGAAGGGGGGCGTGAAATATTTTCTTCTTCCTAGGGGAGGCGTCACAGAAAATAATTGAGAAGCACTGACGTAGACTAATATACGCCCATGGACCACTGTGGAACCTAGCTGAAAGACTGAGGATTACACAGATATAAGGACACATGGGAAAATAAAAGTACAATGATTTAATGTTGAAAATCACATTCTACTGTTCATTTTGGATATAGTTGTGGTATCAGAATCAGTACTGAGTCTATTCTTTAGTCTCATCGTGCACACTAGTTGGCAGATTTATTTTCTTGACTTGCAATAACCTGGTAACTAATAATGTGTAGTACCAGCTGTAGAGGACTCTTTTTTTTTGCACTATTTTAATCTTTTTGCACTATTTTTTTCTATACTGTGTTATAAAAGGCTTTCTATTCTATTCTATTCTTTCAAGTTTCAAGCTAAACTATATTCAGCCAAGAAAAGGTCCATGTTAAAGGTGCACGGCGTAACTTTTTTGCTGTAACTTGAGTTGGCGGTGCTCCTTGTTTCTGTGGAAATCCATTACAGTTGAATGCAATGCTGTTATAATAGTTATATTCTTGGAAAAACGGGCGGACGAAAAATATACTGTATGTGTCTCATGAAAGAAATTAAATCTAACCTCAATTTTTAAGGCTAGTCTCTCATTTTTGCAGCGTATACAACACTTCAGCACAGTGTTACAGTCTGAAAAATGTCTGTTGCTCGGAAAAGCTTTGAGGAAAATGACAAGCTGAACATCAAACATCCTCCACTAATGCAGTCAAATTAAAAAGACATTTACAGCAGTCTGGAGTCAGTCAACGCACCGCAGACATTAAACTCCTTATTCTAATGTAATAAGGGAAATCACAGGAAATCTCAGTACCGATATCTAGAGGGTTACACAGAGTTCTACTTTTATCTTAGCTGCCAAAATATTGTTCATTTAATGTTTAAAGCAGATCTATCGTGCAAAATCATGTTAACGTCATCACGACAAAGAACTGTGTAGCTGTAGTTTCTAATGAGTATTTTTTGGGTCTTTGTTGTGACCAAGAAAAAAAAACATATCACTCTAAACCAGTGCTTCTCAATTATTTTCTGTGACGCCCCCCCTAGGAAGAAGAAAAAATGTCACGCCCCCCTCCCTGCGCGCGACTATTACTAGTATAATTTGTCTAGAAAATTGTTATTAGTACATTATTAGTACATTAGTATTATTAGTGTTATTAGTATTAGTACAACATTGTATCCTTTATTAACATTAAAAACAAAAAAAAGAAAGAAACTTACAACAAAGACTGCACTCTCCACTGTCTTTTTGCACTGAGGACTCAAATATTAATGTGCAGCTTTGTGCACATTTGTTTACGTTTTACAGAAACAAAACTTAAAACCGCATGGCTTATTTGCATAAAGTAAAACCGCTGAAAAAAAAAACGCTCTGTCCTTGTGGTGCTGATGCGTCAGCTTCTGTCGGACTAAAGGACACGACTCAGCAGAATATACGTGTTTTTCTGTGACAGAGGATGTTCTGCTGATGGTGAGTCTGTTCTGTATATCGCGTATTTAAGGTTGCCGACCCCTGCCCAAGAGCGACAGTGAGAGCGCCACTGCCAACTACTGTTGTTCATGTGCAATTACACTTAGTTCTAGTACAGTACGGCAAAAAAGCATATTTCCCAGTGTCACCCGCGCCCCCCCTGGCATCACACCGCGCCCCCCCCAGGGGGCCCCGCCCCACTATTTGAGAAGCACTGCTCTAAACACTTTAAAAAACTCCTGCTAAGAAATTACTACTGTTGCACATTTATTTTTGTCTTTATTTTTCAATGCACATTTCAATGCACATTCTATTGCACATTTTGATGCACACTGCACATTTCTGGACACCTGTAAATAGGTATTTATTCTTTGCACTGATTTTGTCTTAGATAGTTTTTGTATTGTCTTTACATTGTATTTTGTACACTGTCTTTTTTGCACTGCTTGGCCAGAGAGAAACAGAATTTCGATTCACTGTATGTTGAACACATGTAGAATAGAACAGAATAGTCTTTATTGTCATTATGTTTGGTAAAACATAATGGAATTGGGGAAGGCTTCTCTTCTATGTATGTTTGACCAGCAAACCAACAAATCTTAAATAAAAATAGAACTAAACAAACAATGATCAAAGGAGAAGTTCAATTTGTCAACTGGACAAAGTTTGTTTGGTTGAAAACGTTTCGCCGCTCATCCGAGAGGCTTCGTCAGCTCTGGTTATTGTACTGGTTAGACCCTGCTTATATCTAGCTGCCGGGAGGCGCGTTCTACAATGACAAAAGCTCTGAAAACGATCCCCCCTAATCTGTCTCTTTGTTTTTCAAATTACTCTGACGGCTGTTTCGACCCCCTATTCAACGTCTAACGACCCTCTCCACCCCTCTGCCCTGGCTCTGTTTGACTGGTCTAAGAATCGCATTATAAATGGGAGACAAGTTATGTCTCACTCCCCCATTTCTGTTTAATGAATTGTTAACAAACAATAGCAGAAAAAAGCACTTGGCAGCATATGGCAGAATTGACAATAAAGTTGACTTTGACTTTTGAGGCAATGTCAGCTCCTGTTGGGCACCAGACTTTTCTAACACTGAAATCAGAGGAGTTCTTTCTTTTATTAAGTCCTTTTAGATCAATATTACGATTTAAAATGTCCAAACTATAATATAATGATCCACTGGTGTCATTGATTATAACTATATAGCCGACACAAGCACAATATGTCTCTTTTAATCCTTTGCCTTGGCCTTTTAGTATCTGGTTCCGAACAGTAACTATTACAATTCAGTAAAAGAAAAACAAAAATAATGTTGAGTTACAATATACAGCTCTGGAAAAAAATAAGAGACCACTGCAAAATGATCAGTTTGTCTGATTTTACTACTTATAGGTATGTGTTTGTGCAAAAGGAACATTTTTGTTTGACTCTATAAACTACTGACAACATTTCCCCCTAATTCCAAATAAAAATATGATCGTTTAGAGCATTTATTTGCAGAAAATGACAAATGGTCAAAATAACAAAAAAGATACATGTTTTCAGACCTCAAACGATGCAAAGAAACAAGATCAAATTCATTTTAAAACAACATAATACTAATGTTTACACTTAAGAAGAGTTCAGAAATCAATATTTGGTGCAGTAACCCTTATTTTTAATCACAGCTTTCATGCGTCTTGGCATGCTCTCCACAAGTCTTTCACATTGTTCTTGGGTGACTTTATTCCACTCCTGGTGCAAGAACTGAAGTAGCTCAGCTTTGTGTTTGTGTTGGAATTCAACAGACGCTGGAATGGAATGGCTGTAATACATGTAGAGATGCTGAGTTCAGAAAAAAAATAGCAGATACAAGCACAATATATCCTTTTTTAATCCTTAACCTTGATTGTTTTAGTACCTGGTTCTGAACAGTAACTATTACAATTCAGTAAAAGAAAAACAAAATAATGTTGAGTTACAATATGCAGTAGATTTGCTGATTTTGCAAAACATAAACTGCAGTACTTTTCCTAAACAGCTCAAAATAATGCTTGTTGTTGCTCCATTCACTTAGAGGAATTCTTTCACAGAAATATGTTATGTTAAGAAAGAATTGTTTTTCGGAAGTTATGAATGCACTTTTTTATTGGTAGTGAAATAACAAACTGCCAATAAAAAAGTGCATTCGTAGCTTCGGAAAAACAATTCTTTCTTCTTACTGTTGCGAAACTTTCCAAATGTTCTCAAAATAACATGGGAAAAGAGTCCGTCAAACGCGATATTAAAGCTGCATTGTGTAACTCCTCTTGTACTTGTCTCCATGGAGATGTGACTGCTTTGCCTGGAATGTTCCATGGTACGACATTAAACATTTCCATCTCGCTTTTATTCATTACGTGTGTTTCTGTT
>JAVJIX010000088.1:4382500-4437784 GCA_036785185.1 Paratrypauchen microcephalus
AACAAATATGATGTTACCAATAACTCCTGTCTGTGCGTTTAAGAGCTTTCTTTATCATTAGTACAAAAGCAGAAGTACAAGTGCAAGCAGTGACGTGCACAGGGGGGTTGCTCAGGTTGCCCGGGCAACTGCCCCTATGCCCTCCTGGACTGACGTTGCCCTTCCGAGTCGGAAAAAAAAAAATGGTAAAAAGAAAAATTCAATTTGTCAACTGGACAAAGTTTATTTGGTCGAAAACGTTTCGCAGCTCATCCAAGCTGCTTCATCAGTTCTGGCTAAAGTGCTGTGGACACTGCTTATATCTAGCTGCAGGGAGGAGCTAACTACAATGAAATTACTCTGAAACTATCCCACCTCTTTGTTTTCAGTTTCTGAATGGGCTCTTGTTTAACATACCCATTCAGTACCATAATGGGTGTTTTCACACCTCTGGACCTGATCTGGCTATCCCTATTGTTTTCTCTTTTCTCAATTATCAAATTAGACCTTTAGAATAGTTTTTGTGGTTTAAAACTGCTCTTGGGTTTTTGTATTAGTGGCATAAAATAGTTTCAGTGTCATCGTTTATATCGTCTATACTTATTTCAGCAATAGATAATTTTATTTATAAATCAGAATGACAGGCTTATGTGTCTCAAGCCCAAGTAAATGTGGATAAGTGAGGTCAAAGTTTGGATCTGTTGTTTATATTTCATATACGTGCACACACAAACTGCAAATCTGCGGATTAAAGTGAAGGACCTACTTACAGAATTACGTACAGTCTACTTTTAGTTATTACAAAAGTGCGTCAGTTGTGAAGCAGTTCACATTTACACACACTTCATCTTTACAAGTCTCTGTCAAACTTCCTTACAGCAAAACCACAGAGATGCTAGAGCGGATGAATATACTCACAAGAAACTCGTCCCGGATGAAAAACTTAGCTCTTGTGACTCTTGGGTCCTCGCCAGGTTCAGGGGTGGCTACGGTAAGAGCAGAGGGACAATCAGCACCAAGCTCTAAACGTTACAACACGTGTACAGTGGTCCCTCGTTTATCGCGATGGTTACGTTCTAAAAATAACCCGCAATAGGCGAAATCCGCAAAGTCGCCAGCTTTGTATTTTACAATTATTCTACATGTTTTAAGGCTGTAAACGCCTCACACACACATTATATACTTTTCTCAGACTGGGATTAATGTTATCTCACGTTTCTCTCTCGTTTAAACACTCAAACTTTCCTAGATTTTCAACAACAACAAAAAAACTCTTGCACGTATTTCACATTTCCTCTAACCAGTCCTCTTTTTCCACCGAAGGCCTTGGTGCACGCATCGTTTTCCGAGTGAAGAACATGGTTATGGGGAGTTGTTGGCGCTCTTTTCTCTTTGGGGCGAGAAGATTCTTATAAACAGACATGCCACCTTCGATTATATTTGAGAACGTTTTGTCAATATTGTGGGTTTTGTCGGGGAGAAAACTTGCAAACATACAGCAGTCACACTGCGAGCAATCAAACATTGACTGCGTGCACATGGACGAGTGTAATCCGATTGCAAACGTATTGGGATCGTATCAAATTCATGTGCACAGGCTAAGGATCGTATAGGGATTGGTTTCCCGAATCCGATTGGAACCCCTGGCTTAGGCCGATAATAATCCGATTGGTGCCGCCTTGTGCACAATTTCGGATCGGATTGGCGTACTGCGCATGCGCGAGAATTTTCCCCAGGGATTTCACCTGGAAGTGGCAGGAGGCGCCGACGCCGTCATAAGTAGAGATTGTTGCTGGAAAAGTCAGACGAAATCATGGCTGCGAAGAAAGAATGCACAACACGTACACCAATGCTGCTCCGTCAAACTCCTCGAGCGCCATCTTTGTATACCGCCACATAGTTTGTTGTGTTTTTATTGAGTAGCCATCACCCGGAAATTGTTGGACTACAGCGCCACATAGTGTAGCTGACCATTTTCCGATTACACGAGCTTCATGTGCACTGGGATCTAACGACAGACCACCCGCCGAGTAACGGGATCGGATTTGGAGAAATCTAATCCGATCCTACCATGTGCACGCACTCAGTTATATAATTTTGGCAAGTTGAACGCATTCTGTACTGTACAGGAGATACGGAGGAGAATGACGGGCAAATCGGCAAAGGTCTACAGTCCCTTAGCCAATCAGGATGCAGAACACAATGCGCGTTGATACATTATAAAAAAATCCGCGAAACAATGAGGCCATGAAAGGTGAACCGCGATATAGCGAGGGACCACTGTATTTGAAAAGCCTTACCTTCATTTGGTATGGTGTATCGAGCATATTCAGGAAAGTAGTCTTCGATTTTGGATTTTCCAGCTAATACTTTCTCTGCCAACATGTCCTGCTTGTTGAGGAATAATATGACCGATATAGTGCGTAACCATCTGCAGAAAAACACAAAGAATACACACTTTAACCCTGATTCAGAATAATACATTTGAAGTGGCTCTACTTGCGTACAAGTCTCTCCCTGGCCTAGCACCAAGATATCCCTCAGGTGTACTGCACATAAATAAAGATATAAATATAGATAAATATATACGGCACCACTTTAATAGCCTTACCTTAATTAACCTTAGTAAACAAAGACTTAAAGGCACTGAACCGGATGTTAACCGGTTTTAATTTTGTCTTAAAAACTGAAAAACAAATAGATCCAAAGTTATTTCTCACTTACCTTATGCATTCAGATCATTCTAATTATGCACTATATATGTATATGATAAATGGAACAATATTTATTGTGGGTAACTTTTCTTTGCTCTACTGGGAAATTCTGGGTTCTTTTTTGGTTATATAATAAGATTTGAGCAGTAAAAGGCTGAATTAATCACTTCTATGGCTCATTACAGATGCAAATTAAGTAATAAAGTTTTATTCTGCTGTTTATTTATTGCAGCTCCTGTTTTTTTTAGTTTTTTTTTTAACAATATTGTATATTTAGAAGAGTTTTTGTGGTTTAAATCTCCTTTAGGGTTGTTATGTCAGTGCCATAAACTAGTTTCAATATGATCTCTTATCTATATTTACTTTATCAATATATCGCACTTCAGAATGTGTGATCATGACAGACCTCGCAGAGAGTTTTCTCGTCATAGTAATGCTAACAACAACTAGCGCAGTCTCTCTGTGGCTTGGGACATGGTGGATGAGTGGTTAACACTCACGCCTCACAGCAAGAAGGTGGATGGTTTGTGTTTAGTGTTTTTCCTCTCGTGCACCACAGGTACAATCTTACACTTAAAGGGATAGTTTTTATTATTATTTTTTTTTATGTGAATCTGTATGGCATCCCCTTCAGCAGTGTCATGCATTAACACTGGCTTACACCTGACAGTGTCCTCTGAGCCGAGTTCTGCCCCGGTTCTGGAGCTGACAAAAGTAGGTCCGGCAAGTTAGCGGAGACAGTCAATAAAGCTTCTTTTTCTTCTCAAAACAATATTTGTCCAAAAAGTGATATATTTGCGTCAGAAAACAGGTGCACACGAAAAAGTCAGCAGTCTAAATCACTTGGTGCTATTTTCTCTAGAGTCGTATCACTGCACGCCTATTATTATTATTAGCCTGTTCACTTGTAAACATCGCCACTTACATGGCGAACTTTTGAACTTTCATGCATAAACAAGCTAGTTTTTTTGTCAAGCTGAGGTACCCGATAATCCTTGACATTTGTTTACGTTTGTTTGCGTCAGTTGTTGTCGCCTCTGTAGACGTAGCAGCCAGGTAGAGGCAAGGGATGATGATGCAAACAGTAATCGAGTGGTGTCCCATTTCTTAGGGGAACATTCGTACCCCGAGCCCTCTCAGCTCGGTATCGAGGGGCAAGACAAAGACATAGATAAAGGGGAAGAGGAAGTGGAAGGGGTAAGACAGAGTAATGGGACGCAGCCTTGGTTTGGTCCTGTTCTAGTCCTGGTTTAGTCCCAGTTTTGATATGATGAAAACACACACTTGCATCATGGGGACCTGCCATAAATCCTCTATTATTACATAATTTAAAGTTCACATATGGATTTAAGTTAAGTAAAGTTAAGGTTAGGGTTTAGGTTAGGCAAGTATTGGCATAAACAGTCTTCAGGAATTGAATCTAAGTCAGTGTAATGTCACATTTTACTGATGTAGTAAAAATGTTTAAGAATGTCTGCTCTGCCTGTTGTATTTAGAGGTTTTATATTACACAAAATGGATTCTTGTGCGCTTTAAGCCGTGTTAAAAATGTTGTCACCTCCTCAAAAACATACCTGGAGTTGTGTTTTGTGTTATGTTTGTGTAATCCTTTATTATTAGCCTGTCTCTTAAGCTCAGAATGCTCAGTTCCATATTGTGATGTCGTGTAGAGAGAAAAACTAAGCCTAAAAATGCAGTGTTTGTGTGTAAACGTGTGTGAATGAAACAGAACACAACTCCAGGAATAAGTGAGCGAATCTTTACATATCCTCGTAGACAGACCTGTTGTTCCAAATGCTGCGGAAGAGGTCGAGTGCTTCCCGTAGTCTGTTGGTGTTGTTGTCTTCCCTTATTACCATGTTGTAGCTGCTGCTCGCCACCACGAAGATGATCGCAGTGACATCTACAGGACGCACAGGGAAATACATCAGCAAAGAGCATTCAGTGTGATGGTTTTATGCA
Source organism: Paratrypauchen microcephalus (assembly GCA_036785185.1). Classification (NCBI taxonomy): domain Eukaryota; kingdom Metazoa; phylum Chordata; class Actinopteri; order Gobiiformes; family Gobiidae; genus Paratrypauchen; species Paratrypauchen microcephalus. The sequence goes on from JAVJIX010000088.1 coordinate 4,387,156, forward strand.
AGATACAGATTTGGACAGGGTTGGGAGGGTTACTTTAGAAATATATTCTGGTACAGTTACTAATTACCCCTTAAAATATGTATTCAGTAACGTGATTCAAGAACTATAATATTAAAATAATGTAACTTGATTACTTTCAATTACTTTTGGATGACTTTAACACCAAATATCCTATAACAACAAGAACACACGGAAGAGAGGGAGCTGCTCAAAACACTACATATTCTTGTTTCATTTAATTATACAGTCATACCTCACCTTACGAAAGACCCAAATAACGAATAATCCAAGTTACAAAACGTCTTTACGTAAAATTTTCATCTCTGAATACGAACGAAAATTCAAGTTACGAAACGTGAAATCTCAAAAATTCAAATAATGAGCGCTCGGATGCGCGCTCGGCTTCGCAGCCGCCCGAATCCCCTGAAACGTAAATACACTTGTAAATACACTCTCCCACTCTGCTGGCCTCCCATTGGCTAGGAACGAATCAGGCCTTTTACATTGCGACTCTACTTACGAAAAAAATCACGTTACAAAACCACTTCTAGAATGAATTAATTTCGTAAGGTATGACTGTAATTGTATAATTCTACTACTATATACGCGAAACGTGCAATATTTTTTTCCATACTCTCGTAATTACTGTTTTTATTATTATTACTTATTTTATCACTTATTACTTTTTTATTTTATTCTTGCCTGCATGCACTTTCTTTCTTGTTCAAACTGTCTCTGCCTGGAGCTACTGTGGCAAGTACATTTCTCCTATGTGAGATCAATAAAGTCTTATCTTATTTGTTTCATTAAGTTGTTTATTTACTCACTATCCCATACTGTCCAGCACTTTGAACCAACTTTTAGAGAATACTGTACTTTCTCATTGCCACATGAATTACTGTAAAAGCATGTATATATAAATGGACACAGCTAACCCGTGAGTATGGGCAAGCTCCATCGACTTTGGCTCCCTTTCACTTTGTATTGAAAAAACTGCTGTTGTCAGGCTCTTCATTTTGAGCTTAAAATATTCATATTCTGGTGTTTTTATTTCACAATTTTGTCTGTAAATCAATTCCTATTCGCCCCTGTAACTGTAACTCCCTTTCAGGCTCTGATTTACTTATGGACACTTTATAATACTAATACTAATGATTGTAATATTTTGACACCTCTGGCTAATCCTATCTGTCTCTATGCGTTACGATTGATAAAAACTGAAAATCATATGGTATTTTCCCCAAATTTCCCAAGTTTGTCTCTCCATGTTCCTCTCTGCCTCTCTTTTTCTACAACTTGAACTTCTCATTCATAAAATGACACATAATGCACCTTATAACTTTGGAATATATCTATTAAAAATATATATGAAACATTTTACCGTTAAAGCATTGGATCCATTTTCTCCTCTCGTCTCTCTGGCCTCCAACGTCGAACATGCTGCGGACACAACACATTTATGATCAGAATAGTGCCCCTGTGTGGTCAAAGCGGGCTATGGCAAGCATATAGAATAGACTGAACTGAAGCAGGCGGCAGTAAACCTCCATATGAACTGATACAGAAATCACAGGGAAGAATATACAGAGGATGCTACAAAAACAACTCCAGTGTTTAGAATTAACTGAGAATTAACACTATGGTGGCCTCCCTTGGCCTAAGATTCTCCCCATAGTCTTAAAACAACCTGGACTATACAAAATCACACTTTGTTTTGCCCATTGCATTATCATAAGTATTTAAACGGTCCTATATTACGCAAAAGTGACTCTTGTGAGCTTCATGCCATGTTTACATGTTGTTACCTCGTCAAAAACATACCTGGAGCTGTGTTTTGTATCGTTGTGTGAATGAGTAACGCTTTATTAATAACACTGGTCTACAAATTTTTGGACTCGATCTGCTTCTGAGATAAAAGTGGCTAAATTGCATTTATATTGATAAGATGAACTGAAAATCAATTGATAACTGTGCTGGTTATCTAATGTATTCAAGATATTTAATGACATTGTTTTACATAAAAAATGCATGCAATAGATTTAGGCATTTTTACTTTAAAATAATATTTATATTTTAAAAATACTTGCACTTCTCTATCCATCAAGAAGTATCTTAAGACATCAGGTGCAATTTTGAGGCATCTCTCTTATGTGAAATCAAAACATATTTGATGTTAAAACTCTGGACATATTAAAATGAATGTATTGGAATGTGCAGACAGGCTTTCAGATAGAACTGGTTGCTTGTAGACACACTGCACCTTCTGATAAACTACAGTTTTTGCCTTATTTTGTATAAATTTCCTATTTTGGCCCAATACTATATCTTAGAAACTATAGCCAATCAGCACTTCTGACTTATTTTTTCTTAATTAGTGACCTAAACCAAGAAAAATTTCACTACTTTTGTTCTGGAAGCATTTTGCTGAGTAATCACTACATCTCCAAAGCTCAAAACGCTTTCTTCCACCTTGTGATGTCATGTAGTGGTAGTTTTCATGTTAACAGCTCCTTTTACCTAACCTGGGAAATCCCAGGCTGCTTTCGTTCGTTCCGATCTGAAAGACAGCCTGGCAACTAGGCTAAGCGAGCTCTCCTGATTTTGGGAGCCAATCAGAGAGCGGGGAGGGGTGGAAAGACGGTGACGCGTACTATGTGACAAACGGAAACTTGTAGTTTGAACTGACAACTGACATAATTGGCAATGGGCTACGTATACGCCAAATGATAAGACAATCGTAACGCCCAATAAACGGCCGTTGGCGATCGTAAACCACACCTCCACTACGAGATATTCAGTAGGTGGCTCCCAGACCATATATCACTTGTGATATGGTCTGGTGTAAACCAGGCAACCTTTTACCTTTAATTGAGTAGAGATTGACAATTCCAGGGCTGAAATTATCCAAATGATTTTAGTAAAGGTGCATGGTGTTAAAAAACACAGTGGAGTACTTCCTGTATTACCACAAAACAGCACAAGGTGGAGTGCTTTCTGTTTGAGAAAAGAACTCAGCCTAAATATGTGTGCTAAACATGTGTGAATGATACAAAACACAACTCTGGGTATGTTTGTCATGAGGAAACAACATTATAACAGATCAGAAAATGGCGTAATACAGATATATATGGAACATCCTACGTGATGTCACCAACTACTTGAAATCACAGAGGGCACTGGAAGTGGCACAGACATAGATTTAGGCGTTTTTGACCAGAAAGCTGCAAATTTATGGGAACAGTAGATAATGCCATTCAAACACCGTTCGCACAGTGTTTAGTTCCACTTTAACTTGAACTTTATCTCTTCTTTTTTCCTCAGATTCTAAAAGTATCAACACTGATAATCGAATTAAGTTAGCATATTTTCTTAACAGTTATTCCGATAATATTTCTTGAACAATTTTTCACATTTCTTCAGTTCCCTCTTTGACCCTGGTCACGCTGCAGTGGTCCGACTCCAAGCCCAAAGGGAAGCTGTGCCTGACACTAGTTTAAATCACTGAAGTCATTTAATACAAAGGTTTGTTTCAGATGAAGTGAGTGCTCTGCGTCTGCTCTATAGAATCTGGGTCAAACGCTTATAAAACCAGCTGCCATTATTGCCTGCTTCTGTAACAGGAAGCTCCAGTCGATACCTCCGAACAGGACCAGACCAGAGACAGAGAAAGAGAGGAGGGGGCGGAGGGGGTCAAAATGTCACGGTTATTGTTTTATTAAAATTATATTGAAGTTTCTTTTATTTATTTATTGCGTATAAATAAAATGTATTCCTTGCTTTCCTCATTTTTCACCTTGATGAGATTATAAGCACTTTTCACAACTTTTAGAGCCAGAGTTTTGACGTTTAATGCTAACAATCACGGATGTTGACAGAAATTTGGGGGCCCGGGGCAAGAAGCCTCACATGGGCCCCCCTCTAATATAAATTAAAAGGAAGAGGACCCCTAAAACCCTGGGGCCGGGACAATACACTCCTTTGTCCCCCCCGGTCTACTACCCTGCTAACAATAACTAGCATTCTAATAGAACACCAGTCTTGGTTTGTGGTTCGCGGACAATAAAAATGCTTTATAATCAGGGCTAAAAAAAAATTAATCTGTGTACTTATTGCTCACTTTCCAAATTTTTCATGAGTTTATAAATATTATATGTTTCAGAGGCCAGTGCAGAGTTTTGCCGCTTAATGCTAACAATAAACAGCATTAATTCACAAGCCTTACTTCCTGATTCATGGACAATAAAAAAAAAATTAAAAAAAATCAGGGCTGAAAAAAATATCACTTTTATTTTCTGCGTATAGATAAAATGCATTCCTTGCCATGATGAGTTTATAAGCACTTTTCACAGCTTTGGGAGGAAGAGTTTTGACGTTTAATGCTAACAATCATGCAAGTTGACAGAAATTTGGGGGCCCGGGGCAAGGAGCCTCACATGGGCCCCCCACTAATATAAATTAAAAGGATGAGGGTCCAATTCTGGGCCCCTAAAACCCTGGGGCCCAGGACAACACTCGTCCCGACTACACCCGTCTACTGCCCTGCTAATAATAACTAGCATTCTACTAAAATACCAGTCTTGGTTCGTGGTTCGCAAACAATAAAAATGCTTTATAATCAGGGCTGAAAATAATAAAAATTTTCTGTGTATGGAACAAATTTATTACTCGCTTTCCAAATTTTTCACCATGATGGGTTTATAAGTTATAAATATTATAAGTTTCAGAGGCCAGTGCAGAGTTTTGCCATTTAATGCTAACAATAACTAGCATTTTAATAGAACACAAGCCTTACTTCCTGGTTCACAGACATTAAAAATGCTTTATAATCAGGCTGAAAAAAATAATTTTAATTTTCTGTGAATGGAACAAACTTATTGCTCCCTTTCCAAATTTTTCAACAGTTTATAAGAACTTTTCACAACTTTCAGAGGCCAGTGAAGAGTTTTTCCGTTTAATGCTAACGATAACTAGGATTCTAATAGAACATAAGCCTTACTTCCTAGTTCACAAACAATAAAAATGCTTTATAATTAGATGCAGATAAAACTTGTGATTTACAGGCTTAGCAAATGATACAATTAACAATACAGTATTAGTCTGACATAAAGCAACTGTCATTTTTACAATCTTTTTACAAGTCATACATTAGTTATTCCCTATTATTTAGTAAAACATATTCTAATTACTTGTTAACTACTCATGATTACTTATTATTTAGTAAAACATATTCCATTTGAAACATACTAAAAGTTGACTTTATCCACTATGCAATTAGTGGATTTCGTGTTTACTGTTGTTCCACTTTAACTTTTTCGCCTCTGAAAGTTGGAAGGTCCGTCAAATACTTTTCTCTATGGAAATGTTATTGTTTCCCTGGAATGTTTCACAGTATGGCATTAAACCTTTCTATCTTCATGGAGACTAAACCAGACCAAGTTACAGGTCAGATCTGTGATGAGGCAACCCCGCTCAACGTCAGAATGCCTGTTTTGAGCTTTAAAACCACCTGTAGTTGAATAAATGTAAAGTAGAGCAGTTTAATGTCATACTGTGGAACATTCCAGGCAGAGCAATGGCATAAAAACAAGCAGGTGATGGACCCCCAACCAAAAACTTAAAGGAATATTAACGTTTTTTACAATCTGAACCTTATTTCTGTAATAAAACAAGTTGTTTTACTCACCCATAGTACTTTGGTGTCATTTGGAGCAGTTTCGTAGATGTTGTAGTTTAGCGATATCTGTTAACGTGAGTGCTTGGGGCAGGCAATTGCAGTCACCAACTAACACATCTAACTAACTTTATCACTTTTCAAATTACAGAAGCTCAGTGTCTTAGTCTACACTTTCGTTTGAGTCAAAAGTGGCCTCTAATCCGAGATTTAGCCATAGTTTCGAGTAGATGAGGACAGTGTGCATGCGCTCATTCACAGCTGTTTTGCAGATAAGAAGACGCTCATAACTTTTCTGTTGCGAGCGACACATGGCAGAAGATTCAGACTTTGAGGTTGAAGAGGACTTATGGAGGACTGAGGACTGAAGAGGAGTATACGGATGAGGAGACAGAATGGATACGGAAAGAATGAAGCGGAGACCATTTTAGGAGCAGCGCAGAGCAGCCATCGGTATCGCATTACTTCTCAGAATCGTGTGCTGAATCCGCTGGCCTTCTTTCTTTTCCTTTGCTGGTAAAAATCGTCCTGACTGAAGTGGGTACTGCAAACACGATGGTCCAAACGTCTTACAGCTTTGCCTTTCATGTTTGGGTCCCGAGAGCTGAGAGCGAAATCAGCTGTGAATGAGCGCATGCGCACTGTCCTCCTCATCTACTCGAAACTATGACTAAATATCGGATTAGAGGCCAGTTTTGACTCAAACGAAAGTGTAGACTAAGACATTGAGCTTCTGTAAAAGTGAAAAGTGATAAAGTTTGTGTTATTTGGTGACTGCAATCGCCTGCCCCAAGCACTCACGTTAATGGATATCGCTAAACTACAACATCTACGAAACTGCTCCAAATGACACCAAAGTGCTATGGGTGAGTAAAACAACTTGTTTTATTACAGAAATAAGGTTCAGATTGTAAAAAAACATTAATATTCCTTTAAGTTAGCATATTTTCTTCCAACTATTCCAATGATATTTCTTGAACAATTTTAGCTCTTCACTCTTCTCAATTTCTGCAGTTCCCTCTTTGGCCCTGGTCACACATACGCTTAAACGATTATAGTAAATAATTACTTTACTCGTTAATTTCTCATGTTTACTGTCTTATTTGGTGAAACATATTCCAATTGAAACTTACTGAAAGTTGACTTTATCTACTTGGAACCGCGTCTCAAAAATCCCTGAAGTTAACACTCGGCAGCGTAGAAGGTCCTAGAAAAGAAAAGACACCAATTTTAGTTCAACATTTACGTAGATTAAAGGTGCACTGTGTAACTTTTCCATGGAGACGTTATTGCTTTGCCTGAAATGTTCCCCAAAGTTAAATTACTGGTGTTTTTATTGCTTAAAAAACACACGAGCATGGTCGACTCTCTCATTCTGGACAAAACGACGACATCTCCATGAAAACGAGGAGGTGAAGGACGTTGATCCAGAAAAGTTACACAATGCACTTAAAAACAAAAACAAAACGGTGAAAGAAGAGCTTACCTGGTCCGTGGGTGTGTAGTCACTCTGTCTTACTGAGTCGATTCTGTCCAGAAAACTGTAACGCACAAACACAAAAGACGGTTAGGTATTTAAGATCTGATATCCCGAAGTTACGAGAAAAATGGACAAAACATCATCAACAGAAAGGGTAAGATGAGCTACATATGTAAAGGAAAACTTTAAGAATTTTCATGTGGAAATCATAATTTAAATTACGTAAACTGTGTGCAGGTGTTTTTTGTTTTGTTTGTGTTTTATGTAACTTTATGTTTTCAAAAATGTTTGTAAAAATCTCAATTAAAAAAACATTCCTGCCAAAAAATAATGGTATAAGCTAAATGCAACTAATTCATTGCCTGGTTTCAGATGATACGACATTATAATATGGGCTAAAAATATTTAACACAGCTAAAATGAACATTGTTAAAACACAGATTTTTGTCATAATATGGTGAGTTCTCAGGTCTCATAATAAACACTTTCTAATTCATCACTTATGCATTTACCTTTTAGATATTTCATGATAAATTACAATGAAAACATAAAGGAAATCTGGCTCTTCCAATATGATCATCACATCACAGAATCTGAAAACCTTCAATTCATAATTTTAGACTCCTGGAGATCTGGTAACATAACATACAGTAAGTCTGTCAGGTCTTGAACAATGAATAACTAACTAGTAGTAAATAAATAGTAAAGCTAAACATGTACCAATATAACCAATGCAATTCACTTTATTAGAGCAATTTTTATAAACAAGACCAACAAAACTGGTTTCCAGAGCACAGTATAGCATATATTAGCAAAAAGAGGAACGCAATATGGCCAAAAATGTATCAGAAAATCTATATTGGACTGTGTATCTTGTTCCAATGCTATTATTAGTATTTTGACAACTCTAATCAGGAAATAAAAAATAAGCTACCCCAATAGCATTGTGAAAAGTACAGAAAATCAGATACTAATTGATACTAAAACTACAGCAGTATTGAAACTAGATACGCATTTGAGCAGGTATCGACACTAAAAAGTCACATTCACAGGACAGAAATGAACCTTTCCTGAATAGTTTTAGAATAAACTTAAGCAAGTATAAGAGCACATAGACTAGTATACGCTCACGGACCACTGAGGGATTACACATAAGGCCATATAAGGTAATATAAACGCAAGTATTATTATTTTGTTGTGTTTTTTCTTTTCATTGTGGTATCAGAATCAGTACTGAGAGTATAGAATAGGCTATAGGTGGATGAAAATGTAAAAAGTATATATAAAAATATTGTTAAACTGTACTCTGAGCCTTTTAGTCTCTGAGCTGTGCCGGGTCTGCTGCTGCGGAGGCCTGTGCAGCACCACTCGTGTCCACCAGAGGGCACAGCGGCTCAGTCTGGGCTATTTCTGTCTGTCTCTGTGATTACATAAGGCCCAGAGTGGAGGAGATTCTGAGAGAGCAGAACCACAGCCGGAGCACAGAGACAGGGACGAACCTGCCCGGGACTGACACTGGACTAAAAGAGGACTGAAACAGGGCTAAGAAAGGACTGACCCAGGACTGAAACTGGACTAAAAGAGGAGTAAAAAATTACTATGAAAGGACTGACCCAGGACTGACACTGGACTAAAAGAGGACTGAAACAGGGCTAAGAAAGGAGTGACCCAGGACTGAATCAAGACTGTACTGGGACTGAACCAGGGCTGAAACTGGACTAAAAGAGGACTGAAACAGGTCTAAGAGAGGACTGAACCAGGACTGAAGCTGGACTAACAGAGGACTAAAAAAGGGCTAAGAAAGGACTGAAACTGGACTAAAAGAGGACTGAAACAGGGCTAAGAAAGGACTGACCCAGGACTGAAACTGGACTAAAAGAGGAGTAAAAAATTACTATGAAAGGACTGACCCAGGACTGACACTGGACTAAAAGAGGACTGAAACAGGGCTAAGAAAGGAGTGACCCAGGACTGAATCAAGACTGTACTGGGACTGAACCAGGGCTGAAACTGGACTAAAAGAGGACTGAAACAGGGCTAAGAAAGGACTGAACCAGGATTAAAACTGGACTAACAGAGGGCTGAAACAGGGCTAAGAAAGGACTGAACCAGGATTAAAACTGGACTAACAGAGGGCTGAAACAGGGCTAAGAAAGGACTGAACCAGGACTGAAACTGGACTGTAATGGGACTGAACCAGGACATAAACTAAAAGAGGACAAAACAGGGCTAAGAAAGAAATGAACCAGGACTGAAACTGGAATAACAGAGGAGTAAAAAAGGGCTAAGAAAGGACTGAATCAAGACTGTACTGGGACTGAACCAGGACTGAAGCTGGACTAACAGAGGACTAAAAAAAAGGGCTAAGAAAGGACTGACCCATGACTGAAACTGGACTAACAGAGGACTAAAAAAAGAGCCAAGCAAGGACTGAATTAAGACTGTACTGGGTCTGAACCAGGACTGAATCAAAACTATACTGGGACTGAACCAGAACTGAAACTGGACAAAGAGAGAACTGAAACAAGGATAAGAAAGGACTGAACCAGGACTGAAATAGGACTGACACTGGGCTTACACTGAACTGAATCAGAACTAAATCAGGACTGAAACCAGACCAAATCGTACTGAAACTGGACAAAAAGTGGAGTGAACCAGGACTGGATCAAGACTGAACCGGGACTGAAACTGGGCTAAAACTGGATTAAAATATGACTGAACCAGGACCAAAAGAGAAGAGAAATTAGACTAAACCAGGACATAAACAGGACGAACCTGGACTGAAACTGAACTGAACCAGAACTAAATCTGGACTGAAACCAGAGCAAACCAAACCGAAAGCGCCGAAAACCCAGCAGCCAGAAATGCTGCTAACGCTAATTCTAACAATATGCTCCACGCAAATTACACAGATCAATAACCCTCGAATTGGGACAGGGCTACAGTCTGTGTTGAGCGCTGAACAACATTGACATTGTTGTTAGAAACAGAGGAACTTATACCGAAAAGAGGAGCCGTGTCAGTCGTGTGGAAGTACTTCGGCTTTAAAAAATCTGGCGCTGATCAAACAACCGTATTCTGTAAATGTCGCCGGGCTAAAGTTGTAGCCACAGGAGGCGACACGAGCGATCTGCTTCACCACCTCCGTCACAAACATGTCCTGGAATATGAAGAATGCACGAATCTAAGATCGTAACGCTCAAGTTGGCGCCGCAACACAAAACGCCACTCAAAGACGCGTTTGCTAAAGGGACCGCCTACGACAAGAAAAGCAAACGGTGGAACGATATTACCAATGCCATTACTGTCCACTTCGCCAAAGACATGGAACCACTTAGTCCTGTTGAGAAAGGAGCTTCAAGGAGATGATTAAAGCACTGGACCCAGATATGTTTTACCAAGTCGAATTTACTGCAGTAATTATTCTCTAAATTATTAGGAAATGGGGTTAACACCTCGTCATGCATAAAAAAAAATACAGTCAAATACCGTGACACCGATATAATTTTGAAAAATACCGTGATATCAATTTTTGGTCATACCGCCCAGGTCTAGTCGTTACCTCCACAAAAACATACCAGGAGATGAGTTTTTGTTTCATTCACACAGGTTTATTAGTCTGTCTACATCTCCAAAGCTCAAAATGCTCTTCTCCGCCTTGTAGTTTTCACGTTAACACCTACACTTTACCTCGAGTTCAGTAGAAATCAGCAAGGTCTGAAATCATCCACATGATCCTAGTGAAGTTGTATGGGGTTTATGGAGTTTAAAAACACAGCGCAGCACTTCCAACAGTGCGTTTTTAGTTTGAGAGAAGAACTCAGCATGGCTAAACATGCAGGTTGTGTGTGTTAAACATGTGAGAATGAAAAAAAACACACAACTCCAGCTTTGTTTTTGTTGAGGAACATTGTAAACACTGATCAGAAAACAGGGTCATATGAACCATTGAGAAGAAGACAAAGGTCATGTTGTGCGAGGCTCCTTTTGCAGAAACTGAGCTTATAAATACTGGATGCTTTGTGACTGCCATGTGACACACGTACTATTGGGAGAGAGTTAAAAATAGGACCATAAAAGAAAAGGGACGTGGGACGGTAATAAAATACAAAATAATCGAACAAGGATGTCAAAATTACCAGGTTAAAAAGCCCATATGATGCTATTTTCTGATCTACTGTACGTTATAATGTTGTTTCCGCATCACAAACACACCTGGAGTTGTGTTTTGTTTCATTCACACATGTTTAACACACAAACCCGGAATATTTAGGCTGAGTTCTTCTCCCAGGCGGAAAACGAGGCGGAAAACACTTCCAACTTGTGATGTCATGTACTCCATTTGGATGATTTCTGCCCTGGAATTGCACATTTTTACTAAACAAAAGGTAAAAGGAGCTGTTCAAATGAAAACTACAAGGTGGAACAGAGCATTTTGAGCTTCGGAGATGTACACAGACTAATAATAAAGGATTACGCAAACATGTGGAAACGAAACAAAACAGAAATTCACCTCAAATGTAGAAAGTTGTAAGAAAAAAGAAAAAAAAACAATGAGGGTGTACAAATTTCTGAGCGGCACTGTTCAAAAACATACACAGCCAGTCAAAAGTCTCTCATTTAATGTTTTTTTCTGTTTTTTTAATTACTTTTTACTAGGGCTGGGAATATTAACGCGTTAATCGCGATTAATAGCGAGCAATTTTTAATCGCGACCAACTTTTTTAATCGCGATCAGAGTTTGCCAGCATTTTCCGCAATTCTACCATCCATATGCAGCCATCCATATGGTTGTATTAATTAAACTCATTGTCGGTTAAACGCGCTATTTTGAGTTTGCTAATATTTTGTTCCTTCTACGCATCCGTAGGCAGCTCGAGCGGGCTTCAATCATTTATTTACAATTTCTCAAAGTAAGCACTATTACTGGTTCATTGTTACTTTTTCCTTTCTCTGCACTTTTTTGAAATAAAAAAATGGTGAGAAATACTTTGCATTGTGAGTTTAACTTTAGATTCGAACGGTCTTACTGCAAGATATCAATTTTAAACATGCAAAATAAATCACGATTAATCGCGATTAACTATGAAATTTCTGAGATTAGTTGCGATCAAGAAAATTAATCGTTTGACAGCCCTACTTTTTACATTTTAGACACACAAAAGACATCAAATATATAAAGTGACATATATGGAATTATTTATTCAAGGAAAAAAGTTGTAAAGTAAAGAAAAGTGTAGAAAAGTAGTCCAAACTTTCGACTGGTAGCATACGTAGTTTTCCCAACAAATTTCCCTCAGGATCAATAAAGCATCTCTTTCTCTACTATCCCACCAAATGACGTAATGAACAAATGAACTAAACGAACACCAGAATCTCAGCATTATTTTCCATAGCGATAGATCTATAACTTTAAAATGTGTTTAAGTGACAAGCCAGAACCTGATTTTTCCAGATATTTGAAACTAAAACTAGAGACTCATTAAAGCAAGTATCGATACTGAAAGAAATATCACATAACTGGATCAAATTTGACCATTCCTGTTCGGTTTCATCTTGAGTTTTATCAGAACTAGCGTAAGACCACATGGAATACTGAAATTTTGTTTTGAAAATGACATTACTGTCTAAAAAAGAGCTTTTGGGTATCAAAAACGGTATCGAGAACAGTCTATTCTTTACGACTGAAATCAATAATGTATGTACTGTATGTCTGTAATGTTGAAATACTACAAACTCTTTAAAAACTAGTTCTGTTTTTCGTGTTTTTTAAGTGCCTATGTCAGGTTCGACTACTAATTTTAGTAACGTACTTTTTAAGATTTTTGCAGCTAAAAAAAACCCAAAAATCATTCATTTTCCCAATCCGGCCCTTTTTTAGTTTTAAAATTTGACTTCCTGGTTGAAAATCTTGAACTCTAGGGCATTTATAACTGTTACCAAGCAAAACTCGTGTAATGTACAAAGAAATTATTATCTGACAAATACAAATGTAAGAAAACACCTTTATTTTGCTCAGGTTTAAAGGTCCATTGTGTAGGCTCCATCAAATGCGTTTCTCTATGGAGATGTTATTGTTTTGTCTGAAATGTTCCACAGTACAGCATTAAACCTTTCTATCTTCGTGGAGACCAAACTAGGCCAAGTTACAGGTCAGATCTGCGGAGAGTCAGAATGCCTGTTTTTATAGGTATTTTTGAGCTTTAAATCCACCTGTAATTGAATAAAGGTAAAGTAGAGCTGTTTAATGTCATACTGTGGAACATTCCAGGCCGAGCAAGATAAGATAAGATAAGATATGCCTTTATTAGTCCCACAGTGGGGAAATTCCAGTGTTGCAACACACAGATCAAGAACAGCACGAAAAAGTAACATGCAACAGAACAATATAATAAATAAATAAATAATGGCCTAGGATAATTTAAAACTAGACCTAAAAATAGACTCTGGATTATAGTTGAATATTTGTAAGTGCAGATACGTTGAATGACATGTTAACAGTGTTCGTTGTACAGTCTGACAGCAGCAGGAAGGAAAGACCTGCGAAACCTCTCCTTCACACAGCGAGGGTGAATCAGTCTGTCACTGATGCTGCTCTCCAGAGCAGACAGAGCGTCCTGCAGGGGGTGAGACTCATGGTCCAGCATAGAGGTGACCTTAGCCAGGACCCTCTTGTCCCCCACCTTCTGCACTGAGTCCAGAGGACAGCCCAGGACAGAGCTGGACTTCTTGATGACCTTGTCCAGCCTCTTCTTCTCCCTCTCTGTGATGCTGCTGCTCCAGCAGACCACACCGTACAGGATGGCTGATGCCACCACAGAGTCATAGAAGGTCTTCAGGAGTGGCTCTCTCACTCCAAAAGACCTGACTCTCCTCAGGAGATAAAGCCGACTCTGGCCCTTCCTGTACAGTGCGTCTGTGTTATGAGTCCAGTCCAGCTTATTGTTCAGATGAACACCCAGGTACTTGTAAGAGTCCACTCTCTCAATGTCCCTTCCCTGGATGTTCACTGAGGGGGCAGTAGAGTGGCGTCTGCGGAAGTCCACCACCATCTCCTTGGTCTTCCCTGCATTGATGATGAGGTGGTTCCGCTGACTCCAGTCCACAAAGTCCTGTATTAGTCCTCTGTACTCCACATCGTCGTCATCCTTGATGAGACCAATGATGGCAGAGTCATCAGAGAACTTCTGCAGGACACAGCTGTCCGTGTTGTGTCTGAAGTCTGCAGTGTAGAGGGTGAAAAGAAAGGGCGCGAGGACAGTGCCCTCGACAGAGCAATGGGAAATCCATAGAAACAAGCAGGTGACGAACCCCCCCACAAAAAAGTTACACAGAAAGTATCAGAAAAAAATATGTTTCTTGCCTAAATTGTGTCAAAATTTGAACATAATTCTCCATAGTATGAAGTTATCAATGTTTTAGAACTGTACTTTTAAGTAATTTTCAACACATTTTTCAACTTTTCTTTGCAAATTGCTTCTTTATTGGTGTAAAACTATAATTTATATTTGTATAAATATGTTATAATCTGACCAAATGAAGTCAGAATTAGAGAATTATAAAAATGTGTGAAAATCATGTGCCCATACAGACACACATAGAGACAAAGACAACGTCAGCAGCAGCTCTCCTCGTGTGCTCATTTGATAATTGGTTATTGTTTTGTCTGAAATGTTCCACAGTATGGCATTAAACCTTTCTATCTTCACGGAGACCAAACCAGACCAAGTTACAGGTCAGATTTGCGGAGAGGCGACCCTGCTCACAGTCAGAATGCTTGTTTTTCTAAGTATTTTTGAGCTATAAATCCACCTGTAATTGAATAAATGTAAAGTAGAGCTGTTTAATGTCATACTGTGGAACATTCCAGGCCGAGCAATGGGAAATCCATAGAAACAAGCAGGTGACGGACCCTCCACAAAAAAAAGTTACACAGAAAGTTTCAGAAAAAAATGTTTCTTGCGTAAATTGTGTCAAATTTTGAACATAATTCTCCATAGTATGAAGTTATCAGCGTTTTAGAACTGTACTTTCAACACATTTTTCAACTTTTCTTTGCAAATTGCTTTTTTATTGGTGTAAAACTATCATTTAGAGAGACAGAGACACAAACAGCGTCAGCAGCAGCTCTCCTCGTGTGCTCATTTGATAATTGGCTTGACTTTTTACAAATAGTCTTTAATTAGGCCGCACAGAGGAGAGGGGGGTTCAATACTTTCCATATTTTGAGTAATGGACTTTCCCCTGTTGGCCGAGAGGGGGAAGGGGAACCGCACGGATTCTAGGAACTACGGCTTAATTTAAACTGCGGGCGAACGAACCAGGAAGCACTTTTATTTGAACTGAGAAGCAGGAAGTGAAAGCGGTCTGGTCGCTCCTCTGTCACTGACTGAAGCGTGCGCTGTGTAAACTAAAACTGGGCGAGAGGAGGAATAGTTCATACACGACGTTCATAATTCATAATACTATACTAGCAGTGGTGTATGAAGTACTAAAGTAAAAGTACAGATACAGAGGCAAAAAAAAATATATATATATTCAAGTAAAAGTATCACATGGACAAATCAACTTATGTAAAAGTATTAAAGTAGCTGTTTAAAAATGTACTTTAAGAGTAAAAAGTTAGTATTTCACTCAGTGTTTTTGTTGGCGTTAGTGATTTTAAAAAGATACAGCTTTTTTCTTAGTTTTCACGTGAATTTTGTGTATTTATTTTTGTTTAGACTTAGACTTTACTGATCCACAAGGGAAGTTATTTGGGTACAATAGCTCACTCATCAAATATAATATATAACAGAGGGTAATAAAAAAAATAGATGGAATGGCAAAAATATACAAATAAAAAAAAAAATACATAGACTTAGACAACTTTATTGATCCACAAGAGAAATTGTTTTGTAATAAGTGTCTATGTACACTTTGCTGAAAGATGAAAATGTAAAATGATGTAAAAACATCTCCTAAAATCAAATTAAAATTACGTTTTTTTTTCTTTTCAGCCCAGTTAAAAAAACGTAGTGGAATATAAAGTACAGACGCCTGCTGTCAAATGTAGTGAAGTAAAAGTATGAAGTATCCGCTTTAAAATACACTAAAGATTTATTTAGGTACTGTTTATTACTTGTACTTTGTTATGTTCCATCACTGTGTACTGGTTATACTGCTGAATAAGCTGTTTTCTAGAGACTAAGGACGACTGATGCACATTTATTTTTAATCTTTATTTTTCAATGCACATTCTATTGCACATTTTACTGCACATTTCACTGCTGCATCTTCCACTGCACATTTTTGGACGTCTTTAAATAGGTATTTAATTATTCTGTGCACTGCTTTTAGATTTTGTCTTAGATAGTTTTTGTATTGTCTTTATATTGTATTTTTGCACTGCTTGGCCAGAGAGAAACAGAATTTCGATTCATTGTATGTCGAACACATGTGGCAGAATTGACAATAAAGTTGAATGTGATTTTGACAAACAAACACAGAATTCAAGCTTTCCTCTTCAATATGAAACAAAAAAAAAGGTTCAATATCACGCTATGTTTCCTCATCACAAACATACCTGGAGTTGTGTTTTGTTTCATTCATTCATTCATAAAAGCCGAACGTTTTGCCATAGGCTATAGCGGTAGAGAAATACTTTATTTTTGATTCAATTTGACCCGTTTCAGTACTTTTGTAACTTTTTTTGACTTGGCGCTTAATTAGCCATGAGGGTTTGAATGGAAGTTCTTATGGAACGTGCAGCATTTGAACCTTAAATGTTTTCTTTTTGTAACTTTTTTTGAATGAATTAGGCTGCAATGCCAATACTAACTGATTTATTTAATAGAACTTTGAAAGTGCACTTTACTTTGTTTTTGGAATTAAAGCTAGCTTGTTGAAATTACTGAATTGTTACTAAAGTCCATTTTGATGTGACCAAAAGTTTATTTATAGATATATGGCATGTATTTATTTATTGTTATTTATTTATTTAAAGCATAGTATATTATACTGTGCTATATTATGTGCAATACGAAATTCATTCAAGCAATATTACCTCCTGTGAAATACTCCTTACTCCTTAAATACCCTATAGTCTCTTTAGGTTAATTTCCACTCTATTTTTGTTTATACAATTATTAAAATTATATTGGTTACTTTGCTATGCTATTAGTACTTCCTGACTATTTTGGAGTATTTCATTGCATTATTGTCGATCTTTATATATATATATATATATATATATATATATATATATATATATATATATATATATATATATATATATATATATATATATATATATATATATATATATAAAAAATATGCTATATTATGTGCAATAAGTAAATTTTGTAGTAAACTCTGACTTAACATATTATCCTGTGTATTATTAAATTAATCTGTGAATAACTCAAAACGCGTCCGGTACGACTTGGTATTGGTTTTGCCGCGGTTGGACACATATGTTTATTTAGGCTGAGTTCTTCTCTCAAAAAGAAAACACCCTGTTCTACTTTGTGATGTCATCTTAATACAGGAAGTGCTCCACTGTGTTCACCTTCATTAGAATCATTTGGATGATTTCAGGCCTGGAATTTTCAATCTCTACTGAACTAAAAGGTCAAATGTAGCTGTTCAGTTGGAAACTACCGCTTCATGACATCACAAGGTGGAACAGAACATTTTGAGCTTTGGAGATGTAGGCAGACTGATAATAAAGTGTTACTCAAACATGTGTGAATGAAACAAAACACAACTCTAGGTCTGTTTTTGAGGAGGTAACAGCATTACAACACGACTTAAGCTTACAAGAGTCAGTTTAATATATTTGCATTTCTTTACTATTCTGTAATCTATATTATTCATGTAAAAATGTCTCATGCAGGCATTACATTTCAGATACTTTTTCTTTTATCAATTTCACAAAGAAAATTGTAGAGTAGAATATGTGACACCAAACATTCATCGCAATGAAGAGTAAAACAGTTAAATCCTTACATTTTTAGATTAGGAGATACTCAGGCTGCCTACTGTATCGCAATAGAATAAAAATCACAAAAGCTGCAATTATTTAGGTCATTTAGGTGTATTTCTTATGGAACGTGTTTATTTCTAAATCCGTACAGCATTATTAGACACTAGATACTAAAATTTTGATTTCGATACTAAGGAATAGACTCGATACCACAATGATAATAAAAAAAAACATAAAAAACACAATAAAAGCTATTCAAGAAAGGTTCATTTCTGTCCTGTGAACGTGCCTTTTTTAGTATCGATTAGAATCTAATTTTCATCCAATACTTTTGACAACCCTCTCAGGCACGTGCGGTAAAGGTCCAATCTCATCGTGTAATTACTGTCGTGGAACTGCAGTTATGGCTGATGGTGGATTTGAAGAGGAACAGTATATCTGGAAGTCTCTCGGTCCGACCTAAAAATAGCCGGGAGCGGAGACAGCGCTGAAAGTCAAAGCAAACGCAGAGTAAACACAGGTCTCTGCTCTGTCTCACGGCGGACATCTTTCCTCCAGCGTCGCCCCGGGTTACCACATGTATAAAGACGAGGGATACTCTCCGATGCGCCTGTTTAACGTCCGAGAGGTCAGCCCAAAACAGAACCGCTGCCGAAATACATCCTTTTTAACTGTGACACGATTTTCAAATTTAAAGGTGCGCTGCGTAGCTTTTCAGAGGGAGGATCGGTTACCTCTTTGTCTCCATGGAGGTGTTTTTGCTTTGCCTGGAATGTTCCACAGTATAGCATTATTAAAAGTCCTATGTTAGACAAAACTGACTATGTTATAATGTTGTTACCTCCTCAAAAACATATCTGGAGTTGCATTTTTTTTTGTTCATTCACACGTGTCTTTATTATTTTCAAGTCAACAGCGACCCTTTTACCTTTAGTTCTGTAGAGTTTGGCAATTTCAGGGCTAAAATATAAATATAAATATGCAGGGTTTGTGCGTTAAACATGTGTGAATGAAACAAAACACAACTCCAGGTCTGTTATTGATGAGGAAACAACATTATAACATAGATATGGGCCCTTTAAACCTATATATTTAGCATTTTTAGTCCACAAAACTACCTGCATTTCTGATAGCGTGGTCGCCTCTCCACAGAACTGACCAGTAACTATCTTTTCTCCATAAGATGCATAAGTTTAATGCACAGGAATATTCAAGGCAACGGAACCACAATCACAAAGATAGTAGAAAGTAGTTAGTAATAATAGTAAATTCTTCAAAACCAAACTCAAAACTCATCTGTTCAGACTGGCCTTTTCACTTCAACCATAACTGCACTGTCCTTTTAAATGTTTTACTGTTTTAAAAGTTTTATTGTTTAAATGTTTAACTGTTTGTTTTTAACTGTTGCTTTTAACTGCCTATAATGTATATTATACTTGTTGTCCAACGACCTTGGGTGTCCAGAAAGGCACCTAATATATAATAAATAAAATGTATTATTATTATTAATTCACATCCACAGTCTATAGGAAGCTGAAGCTAGTATTTTCAACACTAGATTAGTATTTTTATTAGTTTATACTTTATTATTAGTCTGTCTACATCTCCAAACCTCAAAATACTCATGAAGCAGGGGTTTTAGCACCTACTTTTTACCTTTTGCTTAGAAGAGATAGAAAATTCCAGCACTGAAATCACCAAATGATTCTAGTGAAGGTGTATGGAGTTTGAAAACACAGTAGAGCACTTCGTGTACTGCCACATGACATTGCGTATCAGTTTTAGAGAAGAGCTCAGTCTAAATATGCAGGGTTTATGCGTTAAACGTGTGTAAATGAAACAAAACACAAATACAACCAGTAAAACATAAGTGAATTTGACTAAGAAATCGATTAACAGCAAAAACTCCCGCTGCTAACTATGATAAATGAACAAACAATAGTTCCTCAGGACGGTGGGGACTTCACGGTGCCAGTCACTGCCCCCTACTGGACCAGAGGCATCTGTAGCTCACATCCAGGCCTCGTGTCCGCCGCCCAATCACACCGCTCCAGAAATAGCAGAGCAAAGTACAGGGATGAAAGCGGCCAATCATGAAAAAAGCGGAAAGTCACGGCGCCTGAATACGGGACGATTACATTTTTCAACGGACGGATGGCAACCCTAAACACAATTATACATATATAATACACACCCAAAATTTCAACGTATTTGGGAAAAAAAAAAAAAAAAAAAAAAAATTATCACGCGGCTAAAAAAAAAAAAGCGGAGATCCGCTAAAAAGCGGAACTCTTTCATCCCTGAAAGTAAAAATAGTGTAATCAACTTCATCGAATAGGTTCCAGTTCCCCGCCTCTTTCTCTCTTCCTCCCTCCCTCACCCTCTCTCTCCTCTTCTTCTACCTCTCGCTCCTCTCACTCTAACCCATCTTTCCCCCTCTGTCTCCCTACCCTCTCTCGCTCCTTTTCACCCCCTCTTTACCTCCTTCTTCCCCTTTCTCTCCCTCTCTCTACCAACCCTGTCCATCTCTTCCCCCCTCTCTATCTTACTCTACCTCTTCTACCCCATCCTCTTCTCTCTCCTTTTCATCCCCTCTTTCACTCTTTCTTCCCCTCCCTCTCCTTCCCCTTCTCTCCCTCTCTCTATCTTTCTCTAACTTTCTTTCCCTGCCACTCTCACTCTTCTCACCCCCTGTTTCTCTCTTGAACCCCCTCTTCCCCCCCTGTCCCTGTCTTTCACCTCTTCTCTCCCTCTTCCCAGCTTCCCCTCTCTATCTTTCTCTAACTTTCTTTACATTCCACTCTCACTCTTTTCACCCCCCTCTCTCTCTTGAACCCCCTTTTTCCCTCTCTCTCTCCCCGTTCTCTCTCTCTCTCTCCCCTTCTCTCCCTCTCTCCTCTTCTCTCCCCCCCTCCCTCGACATCTTTCTCTAACTTTCTTTCCCTCCCCCCCTCACCCTTCTCACCCCGTTTCTCTCTCGAACCCCCTCTTTCCCTTTTTCTTTCTCTCCCTCTCTCCTCTTCTCTCCCTCTCTCTATCATTCCTCTCTCCCTCTCTCTCACCTTCACCCTCCCTCCCCCCCCCGCTTTCTCTAACTTTCTTCCCCTGACACTCTCACTCCTCGCACCCAGTCTCTCTCTTGAACCCCCTCTTTCCCTCTCTCCTGTTCACTCTCTCTCTCTCTCTCCCTCTGTCCCAGTCTTTCTCTCCCTTTCACCCCTTCTCTCTCTCCCTCTACATCTTTCTCTAACTTTCTTTCCCTGCCACTGTCACTCTTGTCACCCCCATGTCTCTCTCTCTTGAATCCCCTCTTTCCCTCTCTCTCTCTCCCATTCTCTCTCTCCCATTCTCTCTTTCCCTCTCTCCCTCTGTCCCAGTCTTTCTCTCCCTTTCACCCCTTCTCTCTCTCCCTCTACGTCTTTCTCTAACTTTCTTTCCCTGCCACTGTCACTCTTGTCACCCCCATGTCTCTCTCTCTTGAATCCCCTCTTTCCCTCTCTCTCTCTCTCTCTCTCTCTCTCCCATTCTCTCTTTCCCTCTCTCCCTCTGTCCCAGTCTTTCTCTTCCTTTCACCCCATCTCTCCCTCTTCCCCAGCTTCCCCGTCTATCTTTCTCTAACTTTCTTTACATTTCACTCTCACTCTTCTCACCACCTGTCTCCTCTCTCCCCTCTTTCCCTCTCTCTCTCCTGTTTTCTCTCTCTCTCTCCTTCTCTCCTCCCTCTCTCCCTCTCTCACACATACATAAATAGAGGACTTCATGTCAGATGAGTTGTTCCGGTGCGAGTCAAGCGTTCGTCCAGTGACACGAGCTGAGCCCAAACACCAGTCGATAAAAACCCAGAGCAGAGTGGTCGAGGCTGAGGATACATTGTGTAACACTGAACTGTGCAGGTTTGGCGAACATTTAGTGCCAGAATTATTACGAACTAAAGGTCCGATAATGAACAAAATTGACGCAAACGTGTGATGGAGCTGTAGTTTCCAAGTTAACAACGACCTTACACCTTTTGTTTAGGAGAGATTGGAAATTCTAGGGCTGGAATTATCTACATGATTCACGTGAATGTGTATAGAGTTTAAAAACACAGTGGAGCACTCTTTCAAGTTGGAACAGAGTGTTTTCTGTTTGAGAGAAGAACTTAAGACTAAATATGCACAACTCCAGGCCTGTTTGTGATGAGGAAACAAAATTATAACAGCAATTTATTAACTCTATCGAATATAATAAAATCGATAATAATGTGAATGTTTTGAAGATATTTATACTTTCACTCTGGGGTGTTCTGCATGCATGTCTAAGGTGGAATATTCTGCAGTTACCGTGGTGATACAATGCACACATTAGCAAACACTGCCAAAACAGAGAGAGAGTTAAGAAAATGTTATTCCTTTATGGTCAGATTGAAAAACAAAGCTCAGATTAAAGTCGAACTTGAAAACAGATTCAGACAGAGCAGTGCCCTCAGTTAGCATCACACCTTTTTCTCAGCCTTTGACAGTCTTTTCACATCTGTCTGGATAAGTAAACCTCAATTGTTACTACATTCAAGGTGGACTGGTCGACACGAGAGCCCCAATTTAGTCCTTATGTAGAGCTGGTTTAGTCCTGGCCTAGTCCTGTTTTAGTCCCGGTTTAGTTCCTGTTTTCTTTTTTGGATTTTCTTCAGACTGCTATGTGCATATAGTTATCAGAATAAGCAGATATCAAATCAAGCAAAATACCCATACCAAGGTTTCGTCATGTCAAATGCAGTTGCTGTTTTTGTAATTCCAGGTGGACAAAACCACCTCATTAAACTACATTTTGTATTATGAAGTTATGTAAAAATGACGCATGTTTGAATGTTTGGTCTTGACTTGAGTAGATTTGACTGAAAAATCAAATTATACGGACAAATTCTATTATTATTCCAACAAGTCAGGAAATGAAACAATGGAGTTAGAAATAGAAGTAGAACAGCTTAGAATTCAAGTAGCAGTAGTAGTAGCAGTAGTAGTAGCAGTAGTAGTAGTAGTAGTAGTAGTAGTAGTAGTAGTAGTAGTAGTAGTAGTAGTAGTAGTAGTAGTAGTAGTAATAATAGTAGTAGTAGTTTTGACATATTTTCTAGCTAACTAAATCCTCATTCCTGTGCTTTCCGCCTCACACTGCTGTTTATGTAGTTCTCTGGCTGTCCTCCAGGTGGCGCCACTTTGCTCTCATGCTCCTGACGCTTGCTTTAACAGCCAGTCTCTATGGAAACCCCAGAATTCACTCCTTTCTCTCCTCCTCTCTCTTTTCTCTCTCCTTTTCCTCCTCTGTTCCTTCACAGACCCACCAAAACCGGCCATTGTCCTGAATTCAGAGTGAAGTTATAATGTTTTTATTTCACTCTATTCTATTTTTAGGAAGTTCACAATCTCACCAGGAACTGTTTACTAAACAGCAACCAGGCCAGGAACTCACATTCATAACTTAACATGAGTACAAAATAAACATATAGAATTAATCTTTTTAAAGAGGGAGTATAATACTTCTATGTGGTATTAACTGCTAACACATAACATAATTAGATCACCATGTTATTATATTTTTTCTTGTTTCTAAGGTGCTTCTTCAGTTCTGAAGAAATACTGAAGAAGCAGCTTGGATGAGCTACGAAACATATTCGACCAAATAAACTTTTGTCCAGTGGACAAACTGAATTTCTCCTTTTGCCAGCTCTGATTATGACAATGGTTTGGGTATTAAGTGTAAACAGATGTTTTATTACAGCACCTTAAAGGGATAGTTAGCCTGTTAATCTTTAGTGGAAGTGTACGGCAGATGCGGTCCACCGTAAGGGGAAGTTTACAAGTGAACAGGCTAATACAGCTAATATGCGCGCAGTGATACGAATAGGCAGACACAATACGCAATCGCTAAGTTCGCTGGTGGATGTTTCGTTGACAACTGTTTGGGACGCAAATATTTCACCTTTCTGACAAATGTTTTGTTTTGAGAAGAAAAACAAGCTTTATTTCATGTTCCAGGGAAGTTACCGGACCTACTTACGTGGGCTCCAGAGCACGAGCCGAACCGGGATCAGCTGAGACTGTCAGAGGTAAGCCGGTGTCAACACACGTAACTTTTAGAAGGAAACCCATACAGATTAACATAAAAAAACCGCACTATCCCTTCAAGTACAAATGTAACACAGACACATTGGGATATGCACTTCAACATAAACTTGCGAGATCGAAAAATAGAATAGACTTTATTTGCACTACTACTACTATTTTACTAATGGCTCCATAATTGTAAGGCCTGTGTATTGTCTAATGTATAGATAATGTACAGTATATTGTATAAGCAGTTCTTGAGATCAAAATACGTCTGCTGTGTGCTGTTTGGATGCATTTCTTTCTTCAATAATCAGGAAACAGTTGGCAAACAGTGTAAAATGAACTAGCTCTGTTTTTCAAGCCCAAATTACGCATTTTTCGGATCTATGTTATAATGTTTCCTCATCACAAACAGACCTGGAGTTATGTTTTTTTTTTTCATTCACATGTTTAACTCAAAAACCCCGCATATTTAAGCTGGGTCCTTTTTTAAAACGGAAAACACTCTGATCCACATTGTGATGTCATGTGAAAGTGTTCTCTGTATGTTTAAACTCCACACACTTCACTAGAATAATTTGGATAATTTCAGCCCTGGAAACACAGACACACTGGGATATGCACTTCAAAATAAACTTGCGAGATCGAAAAAATAGAATAGAATACAATGGATTTTATTTATACCACTACTACAACTATTTCCCATCCATCCATCCATCCATTTTCTTCCGCGTTTCCGGGGCCAGGTCAAGGGGGCAACAGTCTACTATTTTGCAATACTAAAATTTCACTCAATTACAATACCAAGGAATAAACTCAATACTCAATACCGATTCTGATACTATGATGATAATAAAAAAAAACATTTTCTTTAGATAATAGTAGGGATGCACTGACAGCTTTTTCAGTTCTGATATGATTCCAATACTATTGCTTTAAAGGGATATGCCACCCCCAGGTCAAATTTGGGCATCTCCCCACAGTCCAGAGACTAAAATAAGTGGTGGAAAGCGTTTTCCTGCTCACCCAGCCATTGTCTGAGTCTGTCGCCACTGACCGCCGCGGTATCTGCTGCTCCTCCGCGTTAGACTGGAGTCTAACGTCGCCAGAGAAAGATTTCGGCCAAAAGGAATTAATTTGCTCGATGCGTTTCCCAATTACTTTCTGTGTAGTGCGCATTCATATCGAGTGCAAATAAATGTGCAAATCAACACGGAGAGCTTGCCTTGGTCATTTTGGGTGGGAACTATTTTCCAGTGCGGAAGAATAAAGCCGAATCACGCACCACGTTGTGCAACAGGGGAACTCCCTTCCTGGTGCGTAACAGGGATTCCCCTGGCAGCGTGCTGCGTGATTCGGCTTTATTCTTCCGCACTGGAAAATAGTTCCCACCCAAAATGACCAAGGCAAGCTCTCCGTGTTGATTTGCACATTTATTTGCACTCGATATGAATGCACACTACACAGAAAGTAATTGGGAAACGCATCGAGCAAATTAATTCCTTTTGGCTGAAATCTTTCTCTGGCGACGTTAGACTCCAGTCTAACGCGGAGGAGCAGCAGGTACCGCGGCGGTCAGTGGCGACAGACTCAGACAATGGCTGGGTGAGCAGGAAAACGCTTTCCACCACTTATTTTAGTCTCTGGACTGTGGGGAGATGCCCAAATTTGACCTGGGGGTGGCATATCCCTTTAAGTATATACCGATACCCGATGTCAACCGATACCAGAGCAGAGACTCAACACAGCATTTGTTTCCTTTAAACAAAAATAAAATTAAATAATGCATATGTAGGGTTAGGGTATCTCAAGTAACTACAGAACGGCTTTGTGTAAATAAATGTTCAAACATTCTGAGACTTTATGGGTGAATATGATCAGTAAATAGTCTAATTATATCAATGTGTATGTCCAACCAGGATATCTGATCCAGCAAAATGTTCAGTATTGGTGCAGATATCTGATACCAGTATGACACCGCTGCATCCCTAGGTAATAGAACTTGATTTTAGTGCTTTCTTCTGTATTTCCATGTGGTCTTATATCTGCCTACTCCCTCAGTGGTCCAGGTAGGTTCCATAGTGGTCCATGTGCGTATTCTAGTCCAGTGTTTCTCAACCTTTTTTATCTTGTGTACCCCCTGAGCCTTTTTGTCATACCTCGATTACCCCTCACTCATACGTGTTGATAATTCTCCAAAAGTAGAAAGTGACACAACAGATTATTTAATGAAAATCATTTTATTTCATCTCCTTAATTTGAAAATGTAATTCTCAGGCATTTTCTCTCTTTTCTTTAAAGGAGAATTAACGTTTTTTACAATCTGATTATTTCGGTAATAAAACAAGTTGTTTTACTCACCCATAGCACTTTGGTGTCATATGGGGCACTTCCAGAGATGTTTCAGATTAGCGATATCCGTAACGTGAGTTCTAGGGGCATATATTTGCAGCCTCCAAATAACACAAACTTTAGCACTTTTCAAATCATAGAAGCGCGATGTCTTAGTCTACACTTTCGTTTGAGTCAAAAGTGGCCTGTAATCCAAGATTTATCCATAATTTACAGCTTTGCGTTTCATGTTTGGGTCCCGAGAGCTGAGAGCGAAATAAGATGTGACTCCGCACATGCGCACTGGCCTCCTCATCTACTTGAAATTATGGCTAAATCTCGGATTACATGCCACTTTTTACTCAAACAAAAGTGTAGACTAAGACATCGAGCTTCTATGATTTGAAAAGTGCTAAAGTTTGTGTTATTTGGAGACCGCAAACATGTGCCTCGAGAACTCACGTTACGGATATCGCTAAACTAAAACATCTCCGGAAATGCTCCAAATGACACCAAAGTGCTATGGGTGAGTAAAACAACTTGTTTTATTATCAAAATAAGGATTGTAAAAAACATTAATTCTCCTTTAACTCAGATGTACTCAAATTAGAATTTAAAAATTCCAAAAAATCTCCCAGCGACACTGCCGAGTACCCCCTGCAGTGTGCTCGCGTACCCCTAGGGGTACTTTTACCCCTGGTTGGGAAACACTGTTCTAGTCTGTGTGCTCTTTTAGTATCACTTTTTTAGTATCAATACCTGCTCAAATGAGTATCTACTTTTCAATACCAGTTTTAGCAATCCAATTTTCGATACTTTTCACAACTCTGACATAAACGTGAAAATGATCAGTATCTATGTGCAGTCGTTCGTAGGAGATAGTCTGAGCACATGTCTGTTTGAAATGCAGCAGCTGAAACAACAGTTCAGGTGGAGACTGGAATTTCACATCCTAAAATACAAAGTGAAAACAAAGGTGTGACAGTGCTCTTACTCTATGGACGAACCACAACCAGGGCTGCTACTTTGGATTCTTTCAGTAGCCGACATGTCACACAGTTGTTATTATTATTAGGGCTGCAGTTGAGTAAAGAAAAAAGGGGGCGTGGCAAAAGTTCTCAAAACTTTCCATTTTTGTATGTATCTGACACAAATTGCACTCACAAGACTACACCTGCAGGGGGAGTTCATGCAAAAACGACTATTTATGTAGGAAAAATAACTAGGAAACAACTAAATGACTAAAGGACTACAGCTCTGATTATTATTATATTGTAAATTAACATTTTTCAAATCTATAGCCAGGTTAAAATATAAATATGTTGACTGAATGTGTCTAGATAGTTTAGTCCTGGTTTAGATCTAGTTTAGTCCAGGTTTAGATCTAGTTTAGTCCTGGCTTAGATCTAGTTTAGTCCAGGTTTAGATCTAGTTTAGTCCTGGTTTAGATCTAGTTTAGTCCTGGCTTAGATCTAGTTTAGTCCTGGTTTAGATCTAGTTTAGTCCTGGCTTAGATCTAGTTTAGTCCAGGTTTAGATCTAGCTTAGTCTTGGTTTAGATCTAGTTTAGTCTTGGCTTAAATCTAGTTTAGTCCTGGCTTAGATCTAGTTTAGTCCAGGTTTAGATCTAGTTTAGTCTTGGCTTAGATCTAGTTTAGTCCTGTCTTAGATCTAGTTTAGTCCTGGCTTAGATCTAGTTTAGTCCAGGTTTAGATCTAGTTTAGTCCTGGTTTAGATCTAGTTTAGTCTTGGCTTAGATCTAATTTAGTCCTGGCTTAGATCTAGTTTAGTCCTGGCTTAGAACTAGTTTAGTCCTGGCTTAAATCTAGTTTAGTCCTGGCTTAGACCTAGTTTAGTTCTGGTTTAGACCTAGTTTAGTCCTGGTTTAGATCTAGTTTAGTCCTGGCCCATGATTAATTCCTGGTAATTCCTTGGTGCGTGGTGGTTTGGACAAAAAAACTAAGAAACAATCAACTAAATGACTACAGCTCTGATTATTATTATATTGTAAATTATCTATAGCCAGGTTACAATATAAATATGTTGACTGCGTCTAGATAGACAATAATTACGAAAAAAGTTGCTTAAGATCATCAATTGATAATAAACCTATTATCAAAACTAGATACTCATTTGAGTATAAGACCACATGGAACCTACCTGGACCACTGAGGGACTACACAGATATAAGACCACATGGAAATACAGAAGAAATGTTGAAAATCCCATTCTAGTGTCTAAAATGTTATCAACCATCTCGCCGTCAAATTAGCTAACATTATAGCCATGGATTCCAGAATGCCAAAAATAGGACAAAAAATAGGACTAAATATTCTATCTTTTGAATAGGGAAAAAGTACTTAACATATGGCCTATAACAGGAAGCTGAGATACAAAAATATAAGTCTTTCTAAACATAGCTCTGTGTCCTTTAGCACATTCCTGCAGGGGTGAAAGTTGAGGCTTGTTTGACGAAGGACAGAGGTGCAGAAGACCTTTCCGTGGGTGTGTCTAACTGTTAACTTAGCAGGGTCTACGAGCGCCATACAGGCCCCGCACAGTTCAACGCTCGTACAAAACATGCAACTGTCAACACTAGTGCAGGCGCTAGAGAAGGCCAAAGTTAATGTCATGTGCCGGGCTATTGTGAGGTGAAAATATAACGTAGTGAACTTCATATTTAATGTTTTGTTTAGATGTCTTTAGTTTCGCAAATACTTAAATAAACTAATAAATAAATAAACTAAGACTCTTGCTTGAGTATTTTTTGGACCACTACTTTGTACTTCTGCTTGAGTAATATTATTTTGAAGTAATGTTACTACATTTTTTAGCTACTTAACCCACCTATGAGTATATTGCAAAAGATTGTAAGTAGAAGTAAGACTGGCGAAAGCAATGATCAATATATAAACTGAAAACACTCTGTTCCACCTTGTGATGTCATGTGGTAAGACAGGAAGCGCTCCCCTGACTAATAATAGATCTAGTTTAGTCCTGGTTTAGATCTGCTTTAGTTTAGATCTGGTTGAGTTTAGATCTAGTTTAGTCCTGATTTAAATTTGGTTTAGTTTAGATTTGGTTTAGATCTAGTTAAGTTTAGATCTAGTTCAGTCCTGGTTTAGATCTACTTAAGTTTAGCTCTAGTTCAGTCCTGGTTTAGATCTGGTTTAGTTTAGATCTAGTTTAGTCCTGGTTTAGATCTGCTTTAGTTTAGATTTGGTTTACATCTAGTTAAGTTTAGATCTAGTTCAGTCCTGGTTTAGATCTACTTTAGTCCTGGTTTAAATTTGGTTTAGTTTAGATTTGGTTTAGATCTGGTTTAGTTTAGATCTAGTTTTGTCCTGGTTTAAATTTGGTTTAGTTCAGATTTGGTTTAGATCTAGTTTAGCCCTGGTTTAGATCTGGTTTAGTTTAGATCCACGTTAGTCCTGGTTTAGATCTGGTTTAGTTTAGATCTAGGTCAGTCCTGGTTTAGATCTCCTTTAGTCTTGATTTGATTTAGCTTTTAAACTCCAAACACCTTCACAAGAATCATTTGGGTCATTTCAGCCCTGGCATTGCCCGTCTCTAATGAACAAAAGGTAAAGTGTAGCTGTTAACTTGAAAACCACTACCACTTCATGACATCAGAAGGTGGAACAGAGTATTTTGAGCTTTGGAGATGTAGACAGACTAATAATAAAGGATTGAATGAAACAAAACACAACTCTAGGCATGTTTTTGATGAGATAGCAACATTGTAACATGGCTAAAAGCTCTCAAGAGTCAATTTTGTGTAATATAGGACCCTTAAATTACTGGCTGATGTGCTTTTTTTGTATTTGTCCAATCTAGTTTAGTCCGGGTTTAGACCTGGTTTATTCCGGTTTGGTAGCCCTCCCAGAATGATACACCTTTAAACTCAACCCATCCTTTTCTTCATATATTCAGGCTTTGTGCTCCCAGCCTAAGCACATAATGAGACCCCTGTTGTTTTGCCTCTAACCATATGGCGGCTTGTTAAACTGCTATTGTCTTCAGATCTGGTTTAGGCTTGATTGGTTTAGTCCAGGTTTAGACTAGTCTGGCTCTGTCATGAACCTGTTTGACCTGGTTTAGATCTAGATTAGTCCTTACTTAGAAAAGTCCTGGTTTGGTCCTGATTTGAGCCCAGTTTAGTCCACATTTATCCTTGGTTTTGTCCCGGTTCATTTCTAGGTTTAGCCCCAGTTTACTCTCAAATGTGATGTGGTTAATGTGCACCCTTAGCCCAGGTTTAAATCTGGGATAGTCCTGGTTTAGTCCCTAGTTAGACCTAGTGCTGCACTGGTTTACATCTGGTTTAAACTGGTTTTAGACATATCAAGGCCCTGATTCACTTGAGACATTTCCTTGACCAGGTTTAGTCCACGCTAAGGCCTAGTTTAGTCCTGGTTTAGATCAAGTTTAGTCATGGCTTAGGTCTAGTTTAGTCCTAGTTGAGATCTAGTTTAGTTCTGGTTTAGCTCTGGTTTGGACTGGTTTTAGACCTAACAAAGACCTGATTCACTTGAGATATTTCCTTGACCAGGTTTAGTTCAGGCTACAGCTTAGTTTAGTCCTGGTTTAGTTCTAGTTTAGATCTAGTTTAGTCTTGGTTTGGATCTAGTTTAGTTCTGTTTTAGACCTAGTTTAGTCCTATCTTAGATCTAGTTTAGTCCTGGCTTAGATCTACTTTAGTCCTGGCTTAGATCTACTTTAGTCCTGGCTTAGATCTAGTTTAATCCTGGTTTAGATCTTCTTTATTCCTGGCTTAGAGCTACTTTAGTCCTGGCACAGATCTAGTTTAGTTCTCTTTTAGATCTAGTTTAGTTCTGTTTTAGATCTAGTTTAGTCCTGGTTTAGATCTAGTTTAGTCCTGGTTTAGATCTAGTTTAGTTCTGGTTTAGATCTAGTTTAGTCCTGGTTTAGATCTAGTTTAGTCCTGGTTAGATCTGGCCCATGGTTAATTCCTGGTAATTCCCTGGTGTGTGGTTGTTTCCGGTCTATCTCCACTGTTGCCCTCCCAAAATAACCACACAGACCTGTATACTGTATATTTCCAGCATGTCTGCCATTTGGTGTGTGTATTCCTTTATTGCTTTTTGGTTTTAGTTGTTTCGTTACTCGGCGTAGATATTATTAGTCCTGATCTAGTCCTGGTTTAGTTTACTCAAGGTCTGGTTTAGACTGGTTTTAGACCTATTTTAGCCCTGATACGCTTGAAATTTCTGACACCATGTTTAGTCCAATCTAATGCGTAATTTATTCCTGGTTTAGATCTAATTTAGTTTAAATCTAGTTCAGTCCTGGTTTAAATCTGGTTTAGTTTAGATTTGGTTTGATCTAGTTAAGTTTTGATCTAGTTCAGTCCTGCTTTAAATTTTGTTTACTTAAAATTTGGTTTAGATCTAGTTAAATTTAGATCTAGTTCAGTCCTAGTTTAGATCTTGTTTAGTTTAGATCTAGTTCAGTCCTGGTTTAGATCTGTTTTAGTTGTGATCTAGCTTAGTCCTGGTTTTAATTTGGTTCAGTTTAGATTTGGTTTAGATCTAGTTCAGTCCTGGTTTAGTTTTAAACTAGTTTAGTTCTGATCTAGTTTAGTCCTGCTTTAAATTTGGGTTAGTTAAAATTTGGTTTAGATCTAGTTAAATTTAGATCTAGTTTAGATCTTGTTTAGTTTAGATCTAGTTCAGTCCTGGTTTAGATCTGTTTTAGTTCTGATCTAGCTTAGTCCTGGTTTTAATTTGGTTCAGTTTAGATTTGGTTTAGATCTAGTTCAGTTCTGGTTTAGATCTGGTTTAGATTAGGTCTTGTTTGGTCCTGGTTTACAGAAGATCTGCTTTAGTTTTGATATGGTTTAGGTCTGATCTAGCTTAGTCCTGGTTTAAATTTGGTTTAGATCTAGTTAAATTTAGATCTAGTTTATTCCTGGTTTAGATCTAGTTTAGTTTAGATCTAGGTTAGTCCTGGTTTAGATCTGATTTAGTTTTGATGTAGTTTAGTTTAGATCTAGTAGCTCAGACCTCATTTAGTCCTGGTTTAGATCTGGTTTAATGTAGCTCTAGACTTGCCCCTGTGGTTCATTCCTGGTAATTCCCTGCTGCGTCGCTGTTTCCTGTCTGTCTCCACCATTGTGCTCCCAAAATAACCACACAGACCTATATATATAAATACAGTATATATATTTATACACGTATCAAACATGTCTGCCGTTCGGCGTATTGCTTTTGTGGCGGGCCACGCGGCGAAGGCGGGCGTCTCATCTTCCTCCGCTGACCTTCCGTTTGTTGACAGCGCATTGCCGGGATACTCCCTTTGATTCGGCAGCACACGTGACCCTCCGCCTGGTTCTGCAGTGCTGCTGCTAAAAATAGACCCAGCTTGCCCTGCTAGTTTACATAAGCTCTCCAGAGGGGGCGGGGAAGAGGGGGAGGAGGAGGAGGAGGAGAGGGGGAGAGAAAGAGAGGAGGAGGAGAAAGAGAGGAGAGACACATGTGGAAGGACAGAAAAAGAGGAGAGAGAGAGAGAAAGAGAGAGGAGGGAGTTGGAGAAGAGAAAGGAGACGTAGAGAGGAGGCAGAGGGAAGAAGGGGCAGAAAAGGGGGAAGAAATTGAAGAAAAGAAACATAGGAGAGAGAGAGACAGATTTGGAAGGACAGAAAAAGAGGAGGGAGAGAGAGAGAGAGAGAGAGGGGAGTGGTTGGAAAAAAGAAAGGAGACATAGAGAGGAGGCAGAGGGAAGGAAGGACAGAAAGAGGGGAGAGGGAGAGAGATAGAGAGGAGGAGGAAAAAGAGGGGAGACAGATGTGGAAGGACAAAAAAGAGGAGGGAGAGAGAGTGAGAAAGAAAGAGATAGAAGGGGGTTGAAGAAGAGAAAGAAGACATAGAGAGGAAGCAGAGGGAAGGAGGGGCAGGAAGGGGGGAGAAAAAGGGGGGAAGAAAAGAAAAATAGGAGAGATAGAGAGGAGGAGAAAGAGGGGAGAGACAGATGTGGAAGGACAGAAAAAGAGGAGGGAGAAAGAGAGAGAAAGAGAGGGGAAGGGTTGGAGAAGAGAAAGGAGACATAGAGAGGAGGCAGAGAGAAGGAGGGGCAGAAAAGGGGAGAAATGGAAGAAAAGAAAAATAGGAGAGGGGGGAGGAGGGGCAGATTGAGGATGATAAGGGGGAAAGATAGAGAGAGGCAGATTGAGGAAGAGAAAGGGGAGAGATAGAGAGGAGACAGGGGGAAGGGGAGCTGAAAAAGAAGAGAGACGTGGAAGAAAAGAAAAAAGAGGAGAGGGAGAGAGAGAGAGAGAAGGGGCAGATAGAGGAAGAGAGGGGAGAAAAGGAGGTGACAGAGAAGGGAGAGAGGAGACAGAGGAAGGGGACAGAAAGAGAGAATAGGAGAAAAGAAAAGAGGAGAGACAGAGAGAGGAGGAGGGAGACTGAGGAAGAGGAGAGAGGGATAGAGAGGAGACAGAGGGAAGGGGAGCTGAAAGAGTGGAGAGATGTGGAAGAAAACAAAAAGAGGAGAGAGAGAGGGGGGATATTTGAAGAGAGGGAGAGACTGGCCAGACTGAGGAAGAGAAGGAAAGAGATAGAGAGGATAGAGAGGAGGGAGAGGGAAGAAGAGAGGGGAAGGATAGAGAGGAGACAGAGAGGGGAGAGAGGGGAAGGGAGACAAAAAAAGAGGAGGGACATGGAAGAAATGAAAAAGAGGAGAGAGAGGGACAGACTGAGGAATAGGAGGGGAAAGAGGAGACAGATAGACAGAGAGAGAGTAGCGAGGGAGAAAGAAGAAAGAAGAAAGAAAGAAAAGAAGGAAGAGATGAGAGCGGGACAGATTGAGGAAGAAGACAGGGTCAGACAAAAGGGGGGGCAGAAAGAGAAGATAGAGAGAAGGGGCAGACTGAAGAAGAGAGATGGTGGGAAGAACTAAGGGGGAGCAGAAATAAGGGAAAGAGAGGAGATATGGAAGAAAAGAAAAGCGACAGGAGAGAGGGAAGAGAGAAGCAGCCCAGGCCGTTAAACAGTAAAATATATACGCAGTGCAAATAGACAGAGCCTGTGCTATTTTGGGAGTTTAAAATTATACCAAAAATACACTGGAATTCTAGTCATAAACTCGCCCTTATACACCACCATGGACAGAAATAGCAGCGTTTTACTAGTTCTGTCTAAATTAAGACAACATTGTACAATTATTATTATTATTATTATTATTATTATTATTATTATTATTATTATCATATTTTTAAAAAAATAATGAATGACTATGAATATTATTTTTAGTTAAACTCAAATATCAAAACCAAAATGCAGCAGGGGTATTTGAGAAATTTCTGACACCATGTTTAGTCCAATCTAATGCATTTTAATTTATTCCTGGTTTAGATCTGGTTTAGTTTTGATCTAGTTCAGTCCTGGTTTAAGTCTGGTTTAATTTAGATTTAGATTAGTCCTGGTTTAGGTCTGGTTTAGTTTAGATTTGGTTTAGATCTAGTTAAGTTTACATTTATTACAATTATATTATTATTATTAGGCCCGAGCGCTGAAGAGCGCATAGGGCCTTTTGTAACTGTTCTGCGGTGCGAAGCACTGCAGAACCAGCGTGGAACGTGTGAAACGCGCTGGTAGGTGTCAATGGACCCCACGGGTGGGTTACTGGACGTGCGCCCTTTCCATTGATATATTTCGCGCCACCATTCGTGGCACTATATTGTTACTGTTCTGGTTTTTCTTATTAGGCCCGAGCACTGAAGAGCGCATAGGGCCTTTTGTAACTGTTCTGCGGTGCGAAGCACTGCAGAACCAGCGTGGAACGTGTGAAACGCGCTGGTAGGTGTCAATGGACCCCACGGGTGGGTTACTGGACGTGCGCCCTTTCCATTGATATATTTTGTGTTACCATTCGTGGCACTATATTGTTACTGTTCTGGTTTTTCTTATTATTAGGCCCGAGCGCTGAAGAGCGCATAGGGCCTATTGTAACCGTTCTGCGGTGCGAAGCACTGCAGAACCAGCGTGGAACGTGTGCAACGTGCTAGTAGTTGTCAATGGACCCCACGGGTGCGTTACTGGACGCGCGCCCTTTCCATTGATATATTGAGTGCCACCATTCGTGGCACTATATTGTTACTGTTCTGGTTTTTCTTATTCTTATTATTATTTTCCCGACCACTTTTTCAGGTTTCGGGTACTTCCCACGGACGAAAACTCACGAAATTTTGCGCAAAATTCAAGAACGCCAAAAAAGGAATTTACAAATAATCTGTATTAAAAAATCTTAAAAAATGGCTCGACAGCGCCACCTCGAAAATCAAAATACATTGCGTCTATGGCTATACCCGATAAATGAACTTTGTCGTAGATAAACGAAATTCGGGTGGTGGATAGGTCATGTCGTTACGAACCAAAAAATATATTATGGCGTTGCTAGGCGACCAACAGGAAGTCAGCTATATTGGGCCGAGCACGCGACCCGGCACCGAGGGTGCATTTTCCTGTCTTTGTATTTTAACGAACTCCTCCTAGGGTTTTTGACCCAGACTCACCAGAATCGTGCTGTATCATCTAGACAAGTGGGACATTAAAAGTTGTTAAAAGCGTTCTAAAAGAGTGAACGGTTTTTCCGTGACAACGCCACAAATTTCGGGTTCGTTTTTGCGGCTCGCCATCAAATTTCAACGAGCGATAATTCGCGCATACTTTGGCCGATATCACTCAAACTTTAATCGTTGGTGGACACCCCGGCCCTGAACAGATTGATATAAGAAAATCTGAAATAGGTGCTATAGCGCCACCTAGGGAGATTGCATGGAAGCGCAAAATTTTACTTTGTCGTAGACATACCAAATTTGGTACACATTTTCGTGACGGGGTATCGATCAAAAAACTTAATGACGTCAACACGCCATGTCCCATCGTGTTGCCATGGCAACAGGCCAAACATCTGTCGTCGCCAAAGGGACGCCCGGCATAAACTTTGTCGTAGCCATACCAAATTTGGTACACAGATGCATCACGGGATAAGGAACAAAAAAGTATATTATGCGGTTGCTAAGCGACCAACAGGAAGTCGGCCATTTTGGATCGAGCATGTGACCTGGCACCGAGGGTGCATTTTTCTGTCCTCGCATTTTAACGAACTCCTCCTAGGGTTTTTGACCCAGACTCACCAGAATCGTGCTGTATCATCTAGACAAGTGGGACATTAAAAGTTGTTAAAAGCGTTCTAAAAGAGTGAACGGTGTTTCCGTGACAACGCCACAAATTTCTGGTTCGTTTTTGCGGCTCGCCATCAAATTTCAACGAGCGATAATTTGCGCATACTTTGGCCGATTTCACTCAAACTTCAATCGTTGGTGGACACCCCGGCCCTGAACAGATTTCTATAAGAAAATCTGAAATGGACACTATAGCGCCCCCTAGGGAAGTGCAAAATTTTATTTTGTCGTAGACATACCAAATTTGGTACACAGATGCATCATGGGAAGATAAACAAAAAGTATATTATACCGTTGCTAGGCAACCAAACAGCCATTTTGGATAGACCATGTGACCTGGTGGCGAAGGCGCCATTTCCTGTCAAACTTCGACGAGTGATAATTCGCACATACTTTGGCCGATTTTACTCAAACTTTAATCGTTGGTGAACACCCCGGCCCTACACAGATTGATATAAGAAAGTCTTAATTGGCCGTAATAGCGCCCCCTAGGGAGATTGCATGGAACAGAAAAATTTTACTTTGCTGTAGACACACCAAATTTGGACCACGCATTCGTGACATGGTCTCGATCAAAAAACACAGTGACACCCCCACTCCATCTCACATCATGTTGCCATGGTAACAGGTCAAACATCGGTCCCTGCCATTAGGATGCCCGGCAAAAACTTTGGTGTAGCCACACCTAATTTGGTACATAGATGGTTCATGGGAATATGAAAATGGCGCGTTAGCAGGGGGCTGCGAGTGCAAGCGAGGGCCGATCATCGCCGCTTGCGGCTATATTTAGGCCCGAGCGCTGAAGAGCGCATAGGGCCTTTTGTAACTGTTCTGCGGTGCGAAGCACTGCAGAACCAGCGTGGAACGTGTGAAACGCGCTGGTAGGTGTCAATGGACCCCACGGGTGGGTTACTGGACGTGCGCCCTTTCCATTGATATATTTTGTGTTACCATTCGTGGCACTATATTGTTACTGTTCTGGTTTTTCTTATTATTATTATTATTATTTTCCCGACCACTTTTTCAGGTTTCGGGTACTTCCCATGGACGAAAACTCACGAAATTTTGCACAAAATTCAAGAACGCCAAAAAAGGAATTTACAAATAATCTGTATTAAAAAATCTTTAAAAATGGCTCCATAGCGCCACCTCAAAAATCAAAATACATTGCGCCTATGGCTATACCCGATAAATGAACTTTGTCGTAGATAAACGAAATTCGGGTGGTGGATAGGTCATGTCGTTACGAACCAAAAAATATATTATGGCGTTGCTAGGCGACCAACAGGAAGTCAGCTATATTGGGCCGAGCACGCGACCCGGCACCGAGGGTGCATTTTCCTGTCCTCGTATTTTAACGAACTCCTCCTAGGGTTTTTGACCCAGACTCACCAGAATCGTGCTGTATCATCTAGACAAGTGGGACATTAAAAGTTGTTAAAAGCGTTCTAAAAGAGTGAACGGTGTTTCCGTGACAACGCCACAAATTTCGGGTTCGTTTTTGCGGCTCGCCATCAAATTTCAACGAGCGATAATTCGCGCATACTTTGGCCGATATCACTCAAACTTTAATCGTTCGTTGACACCCCGGCCCTGAACAGATTGATATAAGAAAATCTGAAATAGGTGCTATAGCGCCACCTAGGGAGATTGCATGGAAGCGCAAAATTTTACTTTGTCGTAGACATACCAAATTTGGTACACATATTCGTGACGGGGTATCGATCAAAAAACTTAATGACGTCAACACGCCATGTCCCATCGTGTTGCCATGGCAACAGGCCAAACATCTGTCGTCGCCAATGGGACGCCCGGCATAAACTTTGTCGTAGCCATACCAAATTTGGTACACAGATGCATCACGGGATAAGGAACAAAAAAGTATATTATGCGGTTGCTAAGCGACCAACAGGAAGTCGGCCATTTTGGATCGAGCACGTGACCTGGCACCGAGGGTGCATTTTCCTGTCCTCGTATTTTAACGAACTCCTCCTAGGGTTTTTGACCCAGACTCACCAGAATCGTGCTGTATCATCTAGACAAGTGGGACATTAAAAGTTGTTAAAAGCGTTCTAAAAGAGTGAACGGTGTTTCCGTGACAACGCCACAAATTTCGGGTTCGTTTTTGCGGCTCGCCATCAAATTTCAACGAGCGATAATTCGCGCATACTTTGGCCGATATCACTCAAACTTTAATCGTTCGTTGCCCCCCCGGCCCTGAACAGATTGATATAAGAAAATCTGAAATAGGTGCTATAGCGCCACCTAGGGAGATTGCATGGAAGCGCAAAATTTTACTTTGTCGTAGACATACCAAATTTGGTACACATATTCGTGACCGAGTATCGATCAAAAAACCTAATGACATCAACACGCCATGTCTTATCGTGTTGCCATGGCAACAGGTCAAACATCTGTCGTCGCCAATGGGACGCCCGGCATAAACTTTGTGGTAGCCATACCAAATTTGGTACACAGATGCATCATGACATAAGGAACAAAAAAGTATATTATGCGGTTGCTAAGCGACCAACAGGAAGTCGGCCATTTTGGATCGAGCACGTGACCTGGCACCGAGGGCGCATTTTCCTGTCCTCGTATTTTAACGAACTCCTTCCAGGGTTTTTGACCCAGACTCACCAGAATCG
This sequence comes from Paratrypauchen microcephalus, assembly GCA_036785185.1. Classification (NCBI taxonomy): domain Eukaryota; kingdom Metazoa; phylum Chordata; class Actinopteri; order Gobiiformes; family Gobiidae; genus Paratrypauchen; species Paratrypauchen microcephalus. The sequence goes on from JAVJIX010000088.1 coordinate 4,426,541, forward strand.
TGCTGTATCATCTAGACAAGTGGGACATTAAAAGTTGTTAAAAGCGTTCTAAAAGAGTGAACGGTGTTTCCGTGACAACGCCACAAATTTCAGGTTCGTTTTTGTGGCTCGCCATCAAATTCGACGAGTGATAATTCGCACATACTTTGGCCGATTTCACTCAAACTTCAATCGTTGGTGGACACCCCGGCCCTGAACAGATTTCTATAAGAAAATCTGAAATGGACACTATAGCGCCCCCTAGGGAGATTGCATGGAAGTGCAAAATTGTATTTTGTCGTAGACATACCAAATTTGGTACACACATTCGTGACAGGGTCTCGATCAAAAATCTCAATGATGACCCCGGGCATCTCCCATCGTGTTGCCATGGCAACACGCCAAACATCTGTCCTTGTCATTAGGATTCTCTGGAAAAACTTTGGTGTAGTCAAACAAAATTTGGTACATAGATGCATCATGGGAAGATAAACAAAAAGTATACTATACCGTTGCTAGGCAACCAACCAGCCATTTTGGATAGACCATGTGACCTGGTGGCGAAGGCGCCATTTCCTGTCAAACTTCGACGAGTGATAATTCGCACATACTTTGGCCGATTTTACTCAAACTTTAATCGTTGCTGAACACCCCGGCCCTACACAGATTGATATAAGAAAATCTCAATTGGCCGTAATAGCGCCCCCTAGGGAGATTGCATGGAACAGAAAAATTTTACTTTGCCGTAGACACACCAAATTTGGACCACACATTCGTGACATGGTCTCGATCAAAAAACACAGCGACACCCCCACTCCATCTCACATCATGTTGCCATGGTAACAGGTCAAACATCTGTCCCTGCCATTAGGATGCCCGGCAAAAACTTTGGTGTAGCCACACCTAATTTGGCACATAGATGGTTCATGGTAATAGGAAAATGGCGCGTTAGCAGGGGGCTGCGAGTGCAAGCGAGGGCCGATCATCGCCGCTTGCGGCTATATTTATTATTAGGCCCGAGCGCTGAAGAGCGCATAGGGCCTTTTGTAACTGTTCTGCGGTGCGAAGCACTGCAGAACCAGCGTGGAACGTGTGAAACGCACTGGTAGGTGTCAATGGACCCCACGGGTGGGTTACTGGACGTGCGCCCTTTCCATTGATATATTTTGTGTTACCATTCGTGGCACTATATTGTTACTGTTCTGGTTTTTCTTATTCTTATTATTATTATTATTATTTTCCCGACCACTTTTTCAGGTTTCGGGTACTTCCCACGGACGAAAACTCACGAAATTTTGCGCAAAATTCAAGAACGCCAAAAAAGGAATTTACAAATAATCTGTATTAAAAAATCTTTTAAAATGGCTCCACAGCGCCACCTCAAAAATCAAAATACATTGCGCCTATGGCTATACCCGATAAATGAACTTTGTCGTAGATAAACGAAATTCGGGTGGTGGATAGGTCATGTCGTTACGAACCAAAAAATATATTATGGCGTTGCTAGGCGACCAACAGGAAGTCAGCTATATTGGGCCGAGCACGCGACCCGGCACCGAGGGCGCATTTTCCTGTCCTCGTATTTTAACGAACTCCTCCTAGGGTTTTTGACCCAGACTCACCAGAATCGTGCTGTATCATCTAGACAAGTGGGACATTAAAAGTTGTTAAAAGCATTCTAAAAGAGTGAACGGTGTTTCCGTGACAACGCCACAAATTTCGGGTTCGTTTTTGCGGCTCGCCATCAAATTTCAACGAGCGATAATTCGCGCATACTTTGGCCGATATCACTCAAACTTTAATCGTTCGTTGACACCCCGGCCCTGAACAGATTGATATAAGAAAATCTGAAATAGGTGCTATAGCGCCACCTAGGGAGATTGCATGGAAGCGCAAAATTTTACTTTGTCGTAGACATACCAAATTTGGTACACATATTCGTGACGGGGTATCGATCAAAAAACTTAATGACGTCAACACGCCATGTCCCATCGTGTTGCCATGGCAACAGGCCAAACATCTGTCGTCACCAATGGGACGCCCGGCATAAACTTTGTCGTAGCCATACCAAATTTGGTACACAGATGCATCATGGGATAAGGAACAAAAAAGTATATTATGCGGTTGCTAAGCGACCAACAGGAAGTCGGCCATTTTGGACCAAGCACGTGACCTGGCACCGAGGGCGCATTTTCCTGTCCTCGTATTTTAACGAACTCCTTCCAGGGTTTTTGACCCAGACTCACCAGAATCGTGCTGTATCATCTAGACAAGTGGGACATTAAAAGTTGTTAAAAGCGTTCTAAAAGAGTGAACGGTGTTTCCGTGACAACGCCACAAATTTCCGGTTCGTTTTTGTGGCTCGCCATCAAATTCGATGAGTGATAATTCGCACACACTTTGGCCGATTTCACTCAAACTTCAATCGTTGGTGGACACCCCGGCCCTTTAACAGATTTCTATAAGAAAATCTGAAATGGACACTATAGCGCCCCCTAGGGAGATTGCATGGAAGTGCAACATTTTATTTTGTCGTAAACATACCAAATTTGGTACACACATTCGTGACAGGGTCTAATTTGGTACATAGATGGTTCATGGGAATAGGAAAATGGCGCGTTAGCAGGGGGCTGCGAGTGCAAGCGAGGGCCGATCATCGCCGCTTGCGGCTATATTTATTATTATTATTATTATTTTCCCGACCACTTTTTCAGGTTTCGGGTACTTCCCACGGACGAAAACTCACGAAATTTTGCGCAAAATTCAAGAACGCCAAAAAAGGAATTTACAAATAATCTGTATTAAAAAATCTTAAAAAATGGCTCCACAGCGCCACCTCAAAAATCAAAATATGGCTATACCCGATAAATGAACTTTGTCGTAGATAAACGAAATTCGGGTGGTGGATAGGTCATGTCGTTACGAACCAAAAAATATATTATGGCGTTGCTAGGCGACCAACAGGAAGTCAGCTATATTGGGCCGAGCACGCGACCCGGCACCGAGGGTGCATTTTCCTGTCCTCGTATTTTAACGAACTCCTCCTAGGGTTTTTGACCCAGACTCACCAGAATCGTGCTGTATCATCTAGACAAGTGGGACATTAAAAGTTGTTAAAAGCGTTCTAAAAGAGTGAACGGTGTTTCCGTGACAACGCCACAAATTTGGGGTTAGTTTTTGTGGCTCGCCATCAAATTTCAATGAGCGATAATTCGCGCATACTTTGGCCGATATCACTCAAACTTTAATCGTTCGTTGACACCCCGGCCCTGAACAGATTGATATGAGAAAATCTGAAATAGGTGCTATAGCGCCACCTAGGGAGATTGCATGGAAGCGCAAAATTTTACTTTGTCGTAGACATACCAAATTTGGTACACATATTCGTGACGGGGTATCGATCAAAAAACATAATGACGTCAACACGCCATGTCTCATCGTGTTGCCATGGCAACAGGCCAAACATCTGTCGTCACCAATGGGACGCCCGGCATAAACTTTGTCGTAGCCATACCAAATTTGGTACACAGATGCATCATGGGATAAGGAACAAAAAGTATATTATGCGGTTGCTAAGCGACCAACAGGAAGTCGGCCATTTTGGACCGAGCACGTGACCTGGCACCGAGGGCGCATTTTCCTGTCCTCGTATTTTAACGAACTCCTTCCAGGGTTTTTGACCCAGACTCACCAGAATCGTGCTCTATCATCTAGACAAGTGGGACATTAAAAGTTGTTAAAAGCGTTCTAAAAGAGTGAACGGTGTTTCCGTGACAACGCGACAAATTTCAGGTTCGTTTTTGTGGCTCGCCATCAAATTCGATGAGTGATAATTCGCACATACTTTGGCCGATTTCACTCAAACTTCAATCGTTGGTTGACACCCCGGCCCTGAACAGATTTCTATAAGAAAATCTGAAATGGACAATATAGCGCCCCCTAGGGAAGTGCAAAATTTTATTTTGTCGTAGACATACCAAATTTGGTACACACATTCGTGACAGGGTCTAATTTGGTACATAGATGGTTCATGGGAATAGGAAAATGGCGCGTTAGCAGGGGGCTGCGAGTGCAAGCGAGGGCCGATCATCGCCGCTTGCGGCTATATTTAGGCCCGAGCGCTGAAGAGCGCATAGGGCCTTTTGTAACTGTTCTGCGGTGCGAAGCACTGCAGAACCAGCGTGGAACGTGTGAAACGCGCTGGTAGGTGTCAATGGACCCCACGGGTGGGTTACTGGACGTGCGCCCTTTCCATTGATATATTTTGTGTTACCATTCGTGGCACTATATTGTTACTGTTCTGGTTTTTCTTATTATTATTATTATTTTCCCGACCACTTTTTCAGGTTTCGGGTACTTCCCACGGACGAAAACTCACGAAATTTTGCGCAAAATTCAAGAACGCCAAAAAAGGAATTTACAAATAATCTGTATTAAAAAATCTTTAAAAATGGCTCCACAGCGCCACCTCAAAAATCAAAATACATTGCGCCTATGGCTATACCCGATAAATGAACTTTGTCGTAGATAAACGAAATTCGGGTGGTGGATAGGTCATGTCGTTACGAACCAAAAAATATATTACGGCGTTGCTAGGCGACCAACAGGAAGTCAGCTATATTGGGCCGAGCACGCGACCCGGCACCGAGGGCGCATTTTCCTGTATTCGTATTTTAACGAACTCCTCCTAGGGTTTTTGACCCAGACTCACCAGAATCGTGCTGTATCATCTAGACAAGTGGGAGATTAAAAGTTGTTAAAAGCGTTCTAAAAGAGTGAACGGTGTTTCCGTGACAACGCCACAAATTTCGGGTTCGTTTTTGCGGCTCGCCATCAAATTTCAATGAGCGATAATTCGCGCATACTTTGGCCGATATCACTCAAACTTTAATCGTTGGTGGACACCCCGGCCCTGAACAGATTGATATAAGAAAATCTGAAATGGGTGCTATAGCGCCACCTAGGGAGATTGCATGGAAGCGCAACATTTTACTTTGTCGTAGACATACCAAATTTGGTACACATATTCGTGACGGGGTATCGATCAAAAAACTTAATGACGTCAACACGCCATGTCTTATCGTGTTGCCATGGCAACAGGTCAAACATCTGTCGTCGCCAATGGGACGCCCGGCATAAACTTTGTCGTAGCCATACCAAATTTGGTACACAGATGCATCATGAGATAAGGAACAAAAAAGTATATTATGCGGTTGCTAAGCGACCAACAGGAAGTCGGCCATTTTGGATCGAGCACGTGACCTGGCCCCGAGGGTGCATTTTCCTGTCCTCGTATTTTAACGAACTCCTCCTAGGGTTTTTGACCCAGACTCACCAGAATCGTGCTGTGTCATCAAGACAAGTGGGACATTAAAAGTTGTTAAAAGCGTTCTAAAAGAGTGAACAGTGTTTCCGTGACAACGCCACAAATTTCAGGTTCGTTTTTGTGGCTCGCCATCAAATTCGACGAGTGATAATTCGCACATACTTTGGCCGATTTCACTCAAACTTCAATCGTTTGTGGACACCCCGGCCCTGAACAGATTTCTATAAGAAAATCTGAAATGGACACTATAGCGCCCCCTAGGGAGATTGCATGGAAGTGCAAAATTTTACTTTGTCGTAGACATACCAAATTTGGTACACACATTCGTGACAGGGTCTCGATCAAAAATCTCAATGATGACCCCGGGCATCTCCCATCGTGTTGCCATGGCAACAGGCCAAACATCTGTCATTGTCATTAGGATTCTCTGGAAAAACTTTGACGTAGTCAAACAAAATTTGGTACACAGATGCATCATGGGAAGATAAACAAAAAGTATATTATACCGTTGCTAGGCAACCAACCAGCCATTTTGGATAGACCATGTGACCTGGTGGCGAAGGCGCCATTTCCTGTCAAACTTCGACGAGTGATAATTCGCACATACTTTGGCCGATTTTACGCAAACTTTAATTGTTGGTGAACACCCCGGCCCTACACAGATTGATATAAGAAAATCTCAATTGGCCGTAATAGCGCCCCCTAGGGAGACTGCATGGAACAGAAAAATTTTACTTTGCCGTAGACACACCAAATTTGGACCACACATTTGTGACATGGTCTCGATCAAAAAACACAATAATGACCCCACTCCATCTCACATCATGTTGCCATGGTAAAAGGTCAAACATCTGTGCCTGCCATTAGGATGCCCGGCAAAAACTTTGGTGTAGCCACACCTAATTTGGTACATAGATGGTTCATGGGAATAGGAAAATGGCGCGTTAGCAGGGGGCTGCGAGTGCAAGCGAGGGCCGATCATCGCCGCTTGCGGCTATATTTAGGCCCGAGCGCTGAAGAGCGCATAGGGCCTTTTGTAACTGTTCTGCGGTGCGAAGCACTGCAGAACCAGCGTGGAACGTGTGAAACGCGCTGGTAGGTGTCAATGGACCCCACGGGTGGGTTACTGGACGTGCGCCCTTTTCATTGATATATTTTGTGTTACCATTCGTGGCACTATATTGTTACTGTTCTGGTTTTTCTTATTATTCTTATTATTATTTTCCCGACCACTTTTTGCAGGTTTCGGGTACTTCCCACTGACGAAAACTCACGAAATTTTGCGCAAAATTCAAGAACGCCAAAAAAGGAATTTACAAATAATCTGTATTAAAAAATCTTTAAAAATGGCTCCACAGCGCCACCTCAAAAATCAAAATACATTGCGCCTATGGCTATACCCGATAAATGAACTTTGTCGTAGATAAACGAAATTCGGGTGGTGGATAGGTCATGTCGTTACGAACCAAAAAATATATTATGGCGTTGCTAGGCGACCAACAGGAAGTCAGCTATATTGGGCCGAGCACGCGACCCGGCACCGAGGGTGCATTTTCCTGTCTTCGTATTTTAACGAACTCCTCCTAGGGTTTTTGACCCAGACTCACCAGAATCGTGCTGTATCATCTAGACAAGTGGGACATTAAAAGTTGTTAAAAGCGTTCTAAAAGAGTGAACGGTGTTTCCGTGACAACGCCACAAATTTCGGGTTCGTTTTTGCGGCTCGCCATCAAATTTCAACGAGCGATAATTCGCGCATACTTTGGCCGATATCACTCAAACTTTAATCGTTCGTTGACACCCCGGCCTTGAACAGATTGATATAAGAAAATCTGAAATAGGTGCTATAGCGCCACCTAGGGAGATTGCATGGAAGCGCAAAATTTTACTTTGTCGTAGACATACCAAATTTGGTACACGTATTCGTGACGGGGTATCGATCAAAAAACTTAATGACGTCAACACGCCATGTCCCATCGTGTTGCCATGGCAACAGGCCAAACATCTGTCGTCGCCAATGGGACGCCCGGCATAAACTTTGTCGTAGCCATACCAAAATTGGTACACAGATGCATCACGGGATAAGGAACAAAAAAGTATATTATGCGGTTGCTAAGCGACCAACAGGAAGTCGGCCATTTTGGATCGAGCACGTGACCTGGCACCGAGGGTGCATTTTCCTGTCCTCGCATTTTAACGAACTCCTCCTAAGGTTTTTGACCCAGACTCACCAGAATCGTGCTGTATCATCTAGACAAGTGGGACATTAAAAGTTGTTAAAAGCGTTCTAAAAGAGTGAACGGTGTTTCCGTGACAACGCCACAAATTTCAGGTTTGTTTTTGTGGCTCGCCATCAAATTCGACAAGTGATAATTCGCACATACTTTGGCCGATTTCACTCAAACTTTAATTGTTTGTGGACACCCCGGCCCTGAACAGATTTCTATAAGAAAATCTGAAATGGACACTATAGCGCCACCTAGGGAGACTGCATGGAAGTGCAAAATTTTACTTTGTCGTAGACATACCAAATTTGGTACACACATTCGTGACAGGGTCTCGATCAAAAATCTCAATGATGACCCCGGGCATCTCCCATCGTGTTGCCATGGCAACACGCCAAACATCTGTCCTTGTCATTAGGATTCTCTGGAAAAACTTTGGCGTAGTCAAACAAAATTTGGTACACAGATGCATCATGGGAAGATAAACAAAAAGTATATTATACCGTTGCTAGGCAACCAACCAGCCATTTTGGATAGACCCTGTGACCTGGTGGCGAAGGCGCCATTTCCTGTCAAACTTCGACGAGTGATAATTCGCGCATACTTTGGCCGATATCACTCAAACTTTAATCATTGGTGGACACCCCGGCCCTGAACAGATTGATATAAGAAAATCTGAAATAGGTGCTATAGCGCCACCTAGGGAGATTGCATGGAAGTGCAAAATTTTACTTTGTCGTAAACATACCAAATTTGGTACACACATTCGTGACATGGTCTTGATCAAAAAACACATTAACACCCCCACTCCATCTCACATCATGTTGCCATGGTAACAGGTCAAACATCTGTCCCTGCCATTAGGATGCCCGGCAAAAACTTTGGTGTGGCCACACCTAATTTGGTACATAGATGGTTCATGGGAATAGGAAAATGGCGCGTTAGCAGGGGGCTGCGAGTGCAAGCGAGGGCCGATCATCGCCGCTTGCGGCTATATTTCTTATTATTATTATTATTTTCCCGACCACTTTTTCAGGTTTCGGGTACTTCCCACGGACGAAAACTCACGAAATTTTGCGCAAAATTCAAGAACGCCAAAAAAGGAATTTACAAATAATCTGTATTAAAAAATCTTTAAAAATGGCTCCACAGCGCCACCTCAAAAATCAAAATACATTGCGCCTATGGCTATACCCGATAAATGAACTTTGTCGTAGATAAACGAAATTCGGGTGGTGGATAGGTCATGTCGTTACGAACCAAAAAATATATTACGGCGTTGCTAGGCGACCAACAGGAAGTCAGCTATATTGGGCCGAGCACGCGACCCGGCACCGAGGGTGCATTTTCCTGTCTTCGTATTTTAACGAACTCCTCCTAGGGTTTTTGACCCAGACTCACCAGAATCGTGCTGTATCATCTAGACAAGTGGGACATTAAAAGTTGTTAAAAGCGTTCTAAAAGAGTGAACGGTGTTTCCGTGACAACGCCACAAATTTCGGGTTCGTTTTTGCGGCTCGTCATCAAATTTCAACGAGCGATAATTTGCGCATACTTTGGCCGATATCACTCAAACTTTAATCGTTCGTTGACACCTCGGCCCTGAACAGATTGATATAAGAAAATCTGAAATAGGTGCTATAGCGCCACCTAGGGAGATTGCATGGAAGCGCAAAATTTTACTTTGTCGTAGACATACCAAATTTGGTACACATATTCGTGACGGGGTATCAATCAAAAAACTTAATGACGTCAACACGCCATGTCCCATCGTGTTGCCATGGCAACAGGCCAAACATCTGTTGTCGCCAATGGGACTCCCAGCATAAACTTTGTCGTAGCCATACCAAATTTAGTACACAGATGCATCATGAGATAAGGAACAAAAAAGTATATTATGCGGTTGCTAAGCGACCAACAGGAAGTCGGCCATTTTGGACCGAGCACGTGACCTGGCACCAAGGGAGCATTTTCCTGTCTTCGTATTTTAACGAACTCCTCCTAGGGTTTTTGACCCAGACTCACCAGAATCGTGCTGTATCATCTAGACAAGTGGGACATTAAAAGTTGTTAAAAGCGTTCTAAAAGAGTGAACGGTGTTTCCGTGACAACGCCACAAATTTCAGGTTTGTTTTTGTGGCTCGCCATCAAATTCGACGAGTGATAATTCGCACATACTTTGGCCGATTTCACTCAAACTTCAATCGTTGGTGGACACCCCGGCCCTGAACAGATTGATATAAGAAAATCTGAAATGGGTGCAATAGCGCCACCTAGGGAGATTGCATGGAAACGCAAAATTTTAACTTTGACGTAGACATACCAAATTTGGTACACACATTCGTGACAGGGTCTCGATCAAAAATCTCAATGATGACCCTGGGCATCTCCCATCGTGTTGCCATGGCAACAGGCCAAACATCTGTCCTTGTCATTAGGATTCTCTGGAAAAACTTTCATGTAGTCAAACAAAATTTGGTACACAGATGCATCATGGGAAGATAAACAAAAAGTATATTATACCGTTGCTAGGCAACCAACCAGCCATTTTGGATAGACCATGTGACCTGGTGGCGAAGGCGCCATTTCCTGTCAAACTTCGACGAGTGATAATTCGCACATACTTTGGCCGATTTTACTCAAACTTGAATCGTTGGTGGACACCCCGGCCCTACACAGATTGATATAAGAAAATCTCAATTGGTCGTAATAGCGCCCCCTAGGAGATTGCATGGAACCGAAAAATTTGACTTTGCCGTAGACACACCAAATTTGGACCACACATTCGTGACATGGTCTCGATCAAAAAACACAGTGACACCCCCACTCCATCTCACACCATGTTGCCATGGTAACAGGTCAAACATCTGTCCCTGCCATTAGGATGCCCGGCAAAAACTTTGGTGGAGCCACACCTAATTTGGTACATAGATGGTTCATGGGAATAGGAAAATGGCGCGTTAGCAGGGGGCTGCGAGTGCAAGCGAGGGCCGATCATCGCCGCTTGCGGCTATATTTAGGCCCGAGCGCTGAAGAGCGCATAGGGCCTTTTGTAACTGTTCTGCGGTGCGAAGCACTGCAGAACCAGCGTGGAACGTGTGAAACGCGCTGGTAGGTGTCAATGGACCCCACGGGTGGGTTACTGGACGTGCGCCCTTTCCATTGATATATTTTGTGTTACCATTCGTGGCACTATATTGTTACTGTTCTGGTTTTTCTTATTAGGCCCGAGCGCTGAAGAGCGCATAGGGCCTTTTGTAACTGTTCTGCGGTGCGAAGCACTGCAGAACCAGCGTGGAACGTGTGAAACGCGCTGGTAGGTGTCAATGGACCCCACGGGTGGGTTACTGGACGTGCGCCCTTTCCATTGATATATTTTGTGTTACCATTCGTGGCACTATATTGTTACTGTTCTGGTTTTTCTTATTCTTATTATTATTATTATTTTCCCGACCACTTTTTTCAGGTTTCGGGTACTTCCCACTGACGAAAACTCACGAAATTTTGCGCAAAATTCAAGAACGCCAAAAAAGGAATTTACAAATAATCTGTATTAAAAAATCTTTAAAAATGGCTCCACAGCGCCACCTCAAAAATCAAAATACATTGCGCCTATGGCTATACCCGATAAATGAACTTTGTCGTAGATAAACGAAATTCGGGTGGTGGATAGGTCATGTCGTTACGAACCAAAAAATATATTATGGCGTTGCT